>JAXCGZ010006809.1:0-25600 GCA_037179515.1 Halocaridina rubra
CAAACATGAGCTATGACGTCATGAATATAAAGTCGAAAACCTTCCCAGTGTGTAATGTGCATAGCTCTGATGCCGACCGAGACCGCATTCCTCGTCTCTGTTCCCCACCAATCATCATATTGTATAATTTTCTTCCTTTTTTAAAAAACTGGTTTTAATGTTCCGCGTTTCGACATTGTCTCCTTTATATTTATGCAAAATTAGGCCGCTTTCACACCAAAGTGGCACGTGGCATGCCACGTGGCACACCAGTTGTAAACGACCATCGGGAAATATATGAAACCATTCACACAGAAGTGGCGTGACACGTCCCATGTACCAAGTGCGACTTGCGTCGCAAGTCGCACTTGGCACATGGGACGTGTCACGCCACTTTTATGTGAAAGGTTTCATATATATATCCCGATGGTCGTTTTCAACTGGTGTGCCACGTGGCATGCCACGTGGCACTTTGGTGTGAAAGCGGCCTTAGGATTATGTAGACGTGGATTTGGAGTGTGTCATCTTGACCACACTCAATGACTACGCTGTTATTTGGACAATAAATGTGAAATATCTCTTATGGAAGAATCTTTGACAAAAACCAGCCGGATATGTAAAGAAAATCAAGCTAATAAAAGAACAGAAAACATAACTTTAGGTTAAGGTTATAAATTAAGTTTGTAAAACATATATAAAATCACAAATGCAAACTTAAGACGGTCTCCTTTCTAACTAGGAAAAGTTGGTACAAAAAGAATTCTGTTCAAAGTGGTGAAACCTCGTGGTGAATAGAATTCGATGATTCATAGTATGTTATAAGGGAGATTCCCCGTCACGTGTTATGATTAAGCTTATTATTATTATTATTATTATTATTATTATTATTATTATTATTATTATTATTATTGTTGTTGTTATTATATTATTATTATTATTATTATTATTATTATTTTTATTATTATAATTGTTGTTGTTGACATTTTAGCTGTAGTAAGTGGTAATGTTTCTGTTCATATTTGTCCTGTTGCAGTATGCGGGGGGCGGTCTCCCACCATACTCGTGATTAACTCTTAAATGGAGACGTCGCTATACAGAGAAGAGTAACCGGCTTGAAATATGGTAGTCGCCACTTGTTATTAGGTCAAGTTAAGCAATAAACTTAACCAGGACTAATTACAAATTTACTTAAAGTTAGGGTAAAGTAGTCGCTGTGGCTCAATCGGTGGCGTCCGCGACTCTGAGGCGTCTGGTCGAGGGTTCGCGCCCCGTCACGGTCTGAGGTTAGCAAGGACAGGCACTCAGGGTAACGATTACATATGCCAAAACAAGTCCTTCGCAAGGAGGCTACCGTCCTAGCCCTTGGTTGAAAAGGGAGTCCGTGACGTAAAACCGGAACAACAAACGACTAAAAGTTAGGGTAACTTATTAACTTAACCATGAGTTATGACAACTCCTAGAGTTAGGTATGATTATCAAGTTAACATAGGACAGTTACAACTGAATATGATTTTATAGAAAATTGAAGGTAGATAGATCCGATTCTATAATGAAAATTAGCGATAATTCGCCTACTATAATTCACCATAGGGTAGCAGTAGTAATATTAGTATTAAAGGTAGTAGCAATAGTAGTAGAAGTAATAGTCGTAGTCGTAGCAGCAGCTATAGCAGTAGTTGTCGTAGTATTAGTTAGTAGTAGTAGTTGTAGTGGTGGTGGTAGTGGTTGTAGCAGTAGTCATGAATTCTTAATAATATTTCTTCTAACATCGTGTTTTTCTTGTCACAGATGATGATGTTCTATTAATGCGTGATGGTGATTCTCTAACAGTAAACACATTAGTGTTAGAAAGACCTCTCAGATATAGTTTACAGTTTTTGTTAGATTCTTATATATTTTATCTTTACTACTTCTGCTGCTGCTGCTGCTGCTGCTGCTACTACTACTACTACTACTACTACTACTACTACTACTACTACTAATAATAATAATAATAATAATAGTAATAGTAGTATTAGTACCACCAGAATGACAACTCGCTCTTTTAAGCTTTTTATATTACCCAAATATATATATATATATATATATATATATATATATATATATATATATATATATATATATATATATATATATATATATATATATATATATAGAGAGAGAGAGAGAGAGAGAGAGAGATTTTTTGACTCTGCTCGTATACACATAAGATGATCCTACCCAAAATATGGGTCGAGCAAAGGTATTTTACCCTGCGGGCACTTGAGAAAACAGCCTCTCACCTTGACGGAACCAGTTGCGTATTCTTTACACACTGACTATGGCTGACCATTTATGCTGCTTTAACTTCCCTCTTATTTGCGTTTTTGTATTATACGCTTATTTGCGGTCTTTGCTGCGTATTTATTCTGCAATTTCAAGTTTTTGTTTAATTCGTGCTTTTCCATGTTTTATATTCTCAATTTTTTTTTTATGCTTTTTGTGGAAGACAGGTGTAGTGGTGTCTCTCGTGTGACGGCACTATCAAATCTTCTGGTTTAGTGACTACACCAACTCTGGGGCTCGAATATCTGAGAACTATATGATAAATAGCGATTTCTTGATATAGCTGCTATATATCCAATACTTTGGCGACAAATGCTATTTTCAAACTATAGCTTGCATATCAGATATATTCACCATCCTTATTGATATTTGAGGTGTCTGATGTAGGGGAATGAATATATAATTTGGGCTTGGCATAGTTTGCATAGCTACAGTCTTGAAGACTTCAGACTTTCGTTTGATAATAATAATGATAATAATAATAATAATAATAATGATAGTAATAATAATGATGATGATGATAATAACAATAATAATAATAATAATAATAATAATAATAATAATAATCATAATAATCATAATCATAATAATAATACTAATACTAATACTAATACTAATACTACTACTACTACTACTACTAATAATAATAATAGAATACTTGGATGTATTTATGTTGAAGGTTGACCTCGAATATAAATGCATGTCACTTCCGCCCTTGAAGTACAGAGGCCATCCTTCCTTCCCTGTTCTTTTGAGTAGGATTGATTTGATTGCAAGCAAAGAATCAATTAAAGAGTGATGTATAAGGATTTGGTATTCGGATGGTTAATCGGTTGCAATGGTTAGGTGGTTGATTGCTAGATTTCTAATTTCGTAGGTAATTATTTTCTTTAACTTAGATGCCTAATATACGTGTTGTTATGCACACACACACATACACACACACACACACACACACACATACACATTCATACATATATAAGAAATGCGAATTTGATTACTTTGATTGTAAAGTCCATCATTAATACGTGCGTACGTTCATAAAGGCGAAAATTCGTATTCTCGATAATAAAACCTTGCTTAGATACATTTATACATACATTCATACATACATGGTTGGATACATACATACAGACATGCATACATAAAAACGAAATATAAAATTATCGATTGTAAAACATGCTTAGATACAAATATACATACATAGATGCATACATACAGAATATATATACATACATTCATACATGCATACATAAAAACAAAATATGAAAATATCGATTGTAAAACCTTGCTTAGTTACAAATATACATACATGAATGCATACATACATACATACATACTTGCATACATGAAAACGAAATATGGATATATCGATTGTAAAACCTTGCTTAGCTACAAATATACATACATACATGGATGCATACATACATGCATACATAAACGAAATATGATATCGATTTTAAAACCTTGCTTAGATACAAATATTCATACATACATGGATGCATACATACATTCAGACATACATACATGCATACATAAAAACGAAATATGAAAATATCGATTGTAAAATCTTGTTTAGATACAAATATATATACATTCATACATACATGGATGCATACATACATACAGACATACATATATGCATACATTAAAACGAAAGATGAAAATATCGATTAAAAAACCTTGCTAAGATACAAACATACATACATGGATGCATACATACATTCTACAGACATACATACATACAAGCGATATATGAAAATATCGATTGTAAAATCTTGTCTAGATACGTACATGTAAAAGCCACTCATTTAGGTCTTTGAAATGAAGTACATAAAAACTCAGTTGAAAAATTTTATTTCTTGTCTTGATTTTCAAGGTCGAGGGTTCGCGCCCCGTCACGGACTGAGGTTAGTAACGGCATACACTCAGGGAAACGATTACATCTGCCAAAACAAGTCCTTCGTAAGAAGGCAACCGTCCTATCCCTTAGTAGAAAAGGGAGTTCGTGACGTAAAACCGAATCCAGTATCGCTCCATAACCATCCTTTGGAAACTCAATAGATACAGCTTCTTGCTCTCACCCAGGAGCTCTTGAATTCAACTTCCCAAGATTTCTTGTGTATGTGTTTTCTTCTCCAGAAACACTCAACAGCTTTGTAAATGTATTTAGGATTATGCATACGTGAAAACATCAATTCATAATATACAAAATGATACTTAAAATATTATGAAATGGTATATTTCTGATAGTACAATCCTTAACTACTATCGGAGTACAAAGTTACGAGTACAGAGTTACGAATGCAAATTTACGAGTACAAAGTTACGAGTACAGAGTTACGAGTACAAAGTTACGAGTACAAATTTACGAGTACAGAGTTACGAGTACAAAGTTACCAGTACAAAGTTACCAGTACAGAGTTACGAGTACAGAGTTACGAGTACAAATTTACGAGTACAAATATGCGAGTACAAAGTTACGAGTACAGAGTTACGAGTACAAAGGTACGAGTACAGAGTTAAGAGTACAAAGTTACGAGTACAAATTTACGAGTACAAAGTTACGAGTACAAATATGCGAGTACAAAGTTACGAGTACAGAGTTTTTTCCTGGGAATGAACTTTGGCTCTGCTGTTATGAACCCAATACACACACACACACACACACACACACACACACACACACACACACACACACACACACACACACACACACACACACACACCTATAAACTGTGTAAGTATACGAGTCTACTTGAGAGTTACTTATCCATGCATGTTATAAGAAATATTAAATTGTCATTAAAGCAAATTTATTTTATTTCAGGTACAGATGTAGTTCTTCTACACAGCTTCTTGGGCTTAGGCGTGTGAGTAGGCATATCTGTTCACTTAGTCAGGTCCTGTAATAAAAGAGAAAAATTTACTTTGAACTACATATGTCTTTTTATAGGTTGTTTAGCTAAACAGGAGTAAGACATATTTTTCCTAATCTGTTTGGCATATGGCAAAACCCTCATAAATTATGTTTTTATTATTATTATTATTATTATTATTATTATTATTTTTATTATTGCTACTACTTCTACTACTACTACTACTACAATTATTATTATATTCTCCAATTTTGTGCATGTAACAAAGGAAAGGAAATAGATGAAAACATTATTATATTTCGTAGACACTAGAGCTGTCTGACTGGTAATACTTTCCGTAAGTGAATCATACATTTATAAGAATGGACTCACTTAGTTTGCTGAGGTGCCAGCGGCAATGATGCATATGACCGGTCTAGTGTTTCGTTCCTTACAAAGAGTTCATTTCTAAATATCTGCAAGGGTAGCCGACTCGAACGCATTACTTCTATGGTAATAAGCCTGTGTCTGATCCACAGTGCTACGAATTTTTCAGAATTGTAGCTAAAAGTTTTTTAAGATGGATGAGGTTAGATCAGATAGAGCGTGTAATATGTACCTTCAATTTTTTTTCTTATGTTCACAGTTGTGGTTTTTCTTCTGGTTTCAGGAGAATTTGGCAACATGCTACACATTGCCTAGTAATAATAATAATAATAATAATAATAATAATAATTAATATTTTAATTATTATTATTATTCATTTTGTGTTGTTGTTGTTGCTGCTGTTGTGGCGGTGATGACGGTGTTGAAGTTTTTAATTATTGTATCTATATTAGAATGGGATTAATGAATGGCGTGAAAAGAGCATTGGATGCGCATGGAGTGTCAGTGGAGCAGGGAAGAGAGCATGCAAGAGATAGGAATGTTTGGAGGAAGATTGTGTATAGGTGACGCTGACCTAAAGAATTTTCTTGCCCCTGCTAGCACAATGCACTGTGATGGATGGGCGTGAGATTCCAAATGCCTTCTCAAGGGTTCGTTGTGTATAAAGAGGTTGGGAATCCCAGCTCTAATTTCTCAGCAGGCATCCAGAAGGTATATTTAGCCCATTGGCTTCTCTCCAAAAGGAAAAGGATTTTTGGCATGAAAATTCTTTTGGCTGTAGGAAACTGGAGGACCGGAGGAATTATTATCTCAATTTCCTTCTCATCTGGAAGTCTTATTTTACAGAGCTGCAGGACTGTTCTCTATCTACACTTATGGATGTCCGAGCTCTCCAGATCAAAAGGAATTTTAGTTGAGTTGTCCAATAGATTGTAAGAAATTCAAGGCAAAACTTAGTCGAAATACCTCTGTCTCGTTTTCTTTCTTGGAGAGCTGCGAAAAGTAGTTTTTGTCCTTAGAGCTCAAACACATTATGAAAATAAACCTGTTAAATAGCTGATTCGACTCTGCTAAAGATGTACTCACCGAGTCTCCGAAGTTGAAAGGGGTTATCACACGATGTGCACCTCTAGCGTCCTTATTCCTAAAAGGAGCAGACTCCATTGGATAGGTAGAGTGCTGGAGATGAATTTGAATTCTCTTGGTTGGGAGCCAAGCTGTATATCCACAGAACTTTCGATTTTTTTCTCGTCCTCTTATATATTCTTTTTATTAGGGAGAATCAATTTCCCTTTACAGGCCTTGATCTTTTCCCCTTTAATTGTCGTGTTGGGGATCGGATAAGGTGTTTCATCAGTGGTTATCGAATTTTCTTCCTTTTCCTCTCTTCATTGTCCATTTCTTCCACTGTAAGTCTCGTCCTTTTGAGCGGATGATGTTCTTAGTCAGAGGATCAGAGGAAGGTTCTACTTCAGTTGGCCTTGCTGGCCATACCGTGGAAGTGGGTGGACCATATCCTCCGCCCTTCCTTGTGCTTTATAGCCTAGTTATATCCTCAAGGGAGCTATATAGAGAGAGTTTGGTCATCGTGTGGGATGTTGGGCTCCATATTGCATCATTCTGGACTTAGTGTGCCACGGACGCTAAATACAACACTAGTTTTCTAAAGAGAACATTATTATTTATTTACAGACGTACATAGCTGAATTTATACCCGACGAAAGCTATGAATTCTTAATTCCCATAATTATCAGAGGTTCTGAATCGATGCCAAGTGGCACCCAGTGCCGTATTTCGCCATTCTCCATCTTCCTCTAGGGTTTCTAGCGACCCCTAGGCACTCATCCGTTCTCTTTATCTCTCACGGTTAGCCTTATAGCACTTACCTCTGGGGAGAATTTTGTTTCTTAATTTTTTTTCCACTGGAATATTTTTTTTCACTGGAATATCTTTTCGTTTATTTTCCATCTCTTTATGGGTCTATGTAGATCTATCTTTCTACCTGCTTATGTATCTTTTTTTCTGTCTTTTAGTATGTGTAGTGTGTGCAAGTATATCTTTTAACACAAGCACCGGGAAAAACTTCCTGAATTTTTTAACACAGGAACTGGGAAACGCTACCTGAATTTTAGTCTCTCTCTCTCTCTCTCTCTCTCTCTCTCTCTCTCTCTCTCTCTCTCTCTCTCTCTCTCTCTCTCTCTCTCTTTCGTTTCGTACATAGACTACTGTTTGTAGCTCCCTGTTCAGGAGTTACTAATTTCCTGAATTGCTTTTTCCTGTGTACAGTATATACTGTCATAGTAGTCACCGTGGCTCAAGCGGTAGCGTCCACGACTCTGAGGCGTCAGGTCAAGGGTTCGCGCCCCGTTACGGTCTGAGGTTAGCAAGGGCATGCACTCAGGGTTACGATTACACCTGCCAAAACAAGTCCTTCGCAAGAAGGCAGCCGTCCTAGCCCTAGGTAGAAAAGGAAGTCCGTGACGTAAAATCGGCCCAACAGTGTATATACTGTCATAGTTTGACGATGGAACAAAAGATGATGTTGTGTGTGTGTGTGTGTGTGTGTGTGTGTGTTTGTTTGCTTATCTTTAATTATATTCTTGTAGTTATGTTCCACGAGACTGCGCCATGATTGCATTTCTTAATTAGTATTATGCATCACCTGTATTTAGACTTCTTGAAGACTGCACCTATTAAATTGCAGTTCTAGCCTTTTGGTATTTACCTTTGTCAGTTTCGTTATTTATATGGTACGCATTATGACACATGCAGGTGTCACGGTTTCTTTAGAACTTGGCAGTTATAATTTCCTAACTCATTAGCGTATACGTCATCCGTTTATTCTCTAATGGTGTACACACACACACACACACACACACACACACACACACACACACATATATATATATATGTCACATTTTACATATTAGAAATGAAACATGACTTTTGCTCAGCTTCCTGTTGGACTTCATAAATAATATCTCCACGTGGCATGATTTGTTGGATTCAGTCACCCGCCTTTTTTTTTTTTAATTCATATTTTGAATATTCCTTAGCTTTATATTACCTCCAATGGGCTGCTCTTAGACCCACATGGTTAAAATCTTCCATTTTGTGGTTTGCTTTTAAATGAAAAGACATTTTTTCTGGAAGTCTAGAAATCGAAGCAGAAAATCATTAGGCGCCTTTAGCTCATACTTGACAATTTGCAGAGTTTCTTAGCAGTGTACAGTATTACTGTGGGGAGGAAGACGCGAATGCCACAGTATGCAGTACACCTTCTTACAGAGCAGGACGGAACACTGTCATATCGCTGAATATACAAATTGTGTAATTCTTAAAACAAAGCAGTACAATGGAAGGAAACGAAAGACTCATTCTGGAGAAGAATTATATATATTTTATTAGGATAATCTTCATTCTACTTCTTCTTCCTCTTTTCTTCTTGTAGTGTTAGTAGCTATTGTTTTTGTTGCTTTAGTATCAGCAGTAGCCGTTTTATTACTATTAGTAGTAAAAAGAAGAAGAACAGCATTTACCTTAAGAGTATATATATATATATATATATATATATATATATATATATATATATATATATATATATATATATATATATATATATATATATATATCTGTGTGTGTGCGTGCGTGTGTACATACACAATTATTACAACATATTACCGAGTTACATGAGATGGGGCTTTGAAGTCTCTGTGATTGGCTTTAAACCATACAAATGCACGTTGCTGGAGTGCAAAAAAGACTATGAATGAGTTTCTTAAGCGGGGGTTTACACGGTCAAACGGTTCGTCGAAAGCGATTCGACAGACAAGTGTTTGAAGTGATGTTCAAACGTGTGAACGGGGTATTTGGTTGTCGAACACGTTCCGTGTTCGACAACCAAATACCCCGTTCACACGTTCGAACATTACTTCAAACACTTGTCTGTCGAATCGCGTTCGACGAACCGTTTGACCGTGTAAACCCCCCTTTACACATAAATACATGCTCACTTCATACGCACATGGTACTTACTCGTTTGTTTGCCTACAGTTAGACATGCTTGCATACATACGAGTTCGTAGGCATGTCATACTTGGAATGAGTCTTCCAACGTTATAATGCATTCAATTTTCTTCTATAGAATGCATAAGCACATATATTTGTGCCCGTAGACGTATGGACTCGCATTCAAAATGTACATGGTGGGCGAAGTGCTGTATATACAAGAAATTAATTTCTCGTGTACTTAAGCACCTAAAACGTCTTTCCTAGCATATGTGTACGCGCGTAGACCTATATTTATACGTGCGCGCATTCATACGCGGGTACTGTTTCAGTTTTTTTATATTCTTCTTCGTCTACATCTTTTCCCACTTTTATGTGGGGTCGATGTTTCTGGCCAGTTTTCTCCATTTGTTTCTGTCCCATACCTCATCACCCAACATATAAACATGAAAACATGATTCTTACTTTGTGATATAACTGCATGACTTTAGTGAAGTCTATTAAAAAAAATAATATATATATATATATATATATATATATATATATATATATATATATATATATATATATATATATATATATATATATAAAAAGAAAAAAATTACCGGAAATACTTTATTTGATATGAATAAAAATCAGTGACGGATTTCCGGGTGATTTTTTTAAATTCTTTTAGGAAACCAGTTTATTTATTTTGTAAGATTTGATAAGTTTAGAAAATTGAATAGAAAATTTTCTTGTTCCTGAATTAAACACTCAGTTGTGGGGAGGTATGACAACCCTTTAAGACAACTGCTCTCAGGACAATTAACTCCTGCAATATTTAAGTAATGGGTGCCGCTGGAGCGTGGGGTGCAACTTCTTAAAATTTTGTTTATCTTTCGTCGATTTCCTCATCTAATTAAATCTAAGCTAATCTTATATTACACTTCGTTGTCGAACCTTAAACAGCCTAACCTAACACAACCTAACCTAGCCTAACCCAACCCTTGAATATCAAGGGCAATGGCCTTCTTTTGCATTAAAAGTTAAGGGTTATTATCATATAGGCAATTGTTGTAGTCACCTTTCCTCAAGCGGTAGCGTCCGCGACTCTAAGCCGTCAGGTCGAGGGTTCGCACCCCGTAACGGTCTGAGGTTAGCAAGGGCATGTACTCAGGGCAACGATTACATCTGCTAAAACAAGTCCTTCGCAAGAAAGCAACCATCCTAGCCCTTGGTAGAAAAGGGAGTCCGTGACGTAAAACTGGAACATCCTATAGGCAATTGTTATAAATTAAATTACTTTATTTCCAATAATTACATTGGTTATTTAAGGGGCAATTACCCCGTAAGCTAATTATCTCTTGGACAGTTTCCCTTTAGACGCACCGTAAGATCGCTTTGCTTTATATATGAAATTTATCATAATCTTCAGTTACCATTTGCTTTTGGCTCTTCCTAATGTATTCCCTCCTTCGCGCATCCTAATGTATTCCCTCCTTCGCGCATGACTAGGAATGCTGCCAATCCTTGTGCATTTCGTGTCGTTAGATTTCACACCAATCAATATTCATGAAGTTTTATTCCAGCTTCCGTTAGGAAACGGACTGACTTGCCTAGCCATATTCGAGTCAATGGAACTTTATAAGTTTTAAGTTAGACAAAAAAAAATTATTTAGCAAGACTTTAATTCCTAGTTATTGGAATTATTTAGGAATAATGCCAGTATTGCAATGCTTAGTCGTACCATTTTACATCTTTCAAGTTCTATCCCCCTGCTGTAGTCGTCTTGTTTATACAGTAGTTGTTAAGTATTTCCAGCGGGAATTTTTGCTTGGCTAATAATAATGATAATAATAATAATAATAATAATAATAATAATTTTTTTACCCATTTAAGCACTATTATTAAGTATATAAGCTTCTTTTGGGCTATGTGACAAGATTGCTTTTCATAAGACAGTTCCGGTTTTGCGTCACGGACTCCCTTTTCAACCAAGGGCTAGGACGGTTGCCTTCTTGCGAAGGACTTGTTTTGGCAGATGTAATCTTTACCCTGAGTGCATGCCCTTGCTAACCCCAGACCGTGACGGGGCGCGAACTCTCGACATGATGCCTCAGAGTCGCGGACGCCACCGGCTTTTCATTAGACTATATAGCCTATATTCTTTTCGCACATATATCAGTAGTCTTATATAGACAAAGTCTTCCTTCAGCTATGGTTCTCTTTCTATGCCTACATCAACACCGAATATTCTTGGATATTCGTTGCATGTCTTATTATCCCTTCACATCTGAAAAGTCACAATACTCCCCAGATGTTTCTCTTCATGTTTTCTTTGTACCCAGGCTCGATGGGGGAAGATTTTTTTTTGGCCTGTCCTGGAGTCACAATCACAAAAAAATTAAAACTTAAACCTTTTTACCCTTAAACCAGAAATGTATCTTACTCTATGATACATAATGCGCACAGTCTTGTAACACAATAGGCATAAGTTTTATCTTTAAAGCGTATTCATGCATGTATATATATATATATATATATATATATATATATATATATATATATATATATATATATATATGTGTGTGTGTGTGTGTGTGTGTGTGTGTGTGTGTGTGTGTGCGTGCGTGTGCTGTGCCTAACGTTTGCAAACAGGTTTTCGGATCAATACGAAAGTAGTTGCCAAGTTGCCCATTTTTTTTTTAAATTTTACTTCAGGTAAGCGGATCACGCGCTGAAGAATGCTGAATCACCGTCACTGGACGAAAGCGCTTGTTAATTTATGTATGTATGTATGTATGATTTATTCATTATCATTTATTCATTTATTTATTTATGTAAGATCTTGGGAAGCTGAATAACCCTCAGTTTTAACCTTTAAGTACCTTCTAATGTAACTTAACCCCTGAAGTCACATTATGAAGAACAACCTAAAATAATGCTAATAATAAAACAAAATGAAATATTTGATAAAAGGAATAACTAAATATTTAACAAATGTTTGTATGTATCAAGTAATTACATTTGTGAAAACTGTAAATGCATTCAAAATGAATATATAAATCAATACCGACACACAAACACACACACACGCGCGTGTTTGTCAATTCCCTGGGAAGGTTACTGCTGTGGATGGGTACCACAGTGGGGGTTGGGGCTTTCCCCGGCTGACGTTCTGAGGAGCATCTCAGATGGACATCGGAACTGAAACACTGGCAACCTTTAATAGGGTAGACACAGACAGGTTGGAGATGGAAGCCCATCCTAACGCCCCGCTGTAGAATCGACCAGTTTTTTTATTTATTTATTCATATAACTATACATGGGGACGTGCACATGGGCACTCCCAGTGATATTGCAGTTGTTAAACATTACAATCTCTATTTGGTTATGTATAAATAAAATATGAATTTGCAATTAATTTTAAATATCATAGCAAGTAATTGAGAACAAAATATAGAGTAATAATTGACTAATGGCAGAAGAACACTGCGATTATTTATTAAGAGGAATATATTATGGTTTACATGAATTAATAGCAGAAGAGTACTCCGCGATTCTTAATTAAGAGTAATATTATTATGGTTTACATGTATGAATAGCAGAAGAACACTCTGCGATTATTGATTAAGAGTAATATTTGCAACAATAATTTACAATAGCCCCTGTTGAGTGCTATCATTTAAGTGAAATTTCCACTTTACCACAGTACCACTGCAGACAGTTTGAAGCAGATAGAGAATAACAATTATCTGGTTAGTGTACTAAGTAGGTACATATGCATGTACATGATGCACATCTGCATATATATATATATATATATATATATATATATATATATATATATATATATACCCCGGCCGTAATTATAAGTCCTAGGTTTAAGTCCCGGTCGGGGTATAATAGATTCATGTATATATATATATATATATATATATATATATATATATATATATATATATATATATATATATATATACATGACTAGTTAGATGAGCAATAGAAATGCCACTGGGGCTTCATAGTCATACCTATCCAGGGGAGAGAGAGAGAGAGAGAGAGAGAGTTTTATTATTTGCATAGTAGAGCATGCTAACTACTGAGATAATGCTCCCCATATATATATATATATATATATATATATATATATATATATATATATATATATATATATATATATATATATATATATATATATATATATGTAAATTATAATCCTATATATATATGTTAATCCTCGTTTTATATATATCATTATTTGTCCTAATTGAATGGGTGGACAGACATAGTATGGCTGGGGAAGTAAGACTGGAATGGAAATAACGAAAAGTAGATAAATAAATGAATAAAAAAGAAATAAAAAAGGGAACAATGAAAGAAGTATTTCATGGCTTGATATTGGGGGGTTTCTTCCTGTGTACTCGCTAGTACAGTGGTAACGCGCTGGCTTCGCATTCACGAGGTCGAAAGATCGGTTCCCGTCCAAGACCGAGAGTTTAAGCTGTTTACTGGCAGGAACTGCTGTGGGTGGACACCACAGTGGGGGGTTGGGGCTTGCCCCGGCTGACGAATACCCATTGTATAATGAAATGGAAATAAAGTTGATGCTTCTGTTCATTTTAATCACTCTCGGACAACCTCATCCGTAGCTTCTCGTCTTTCATTCAATTTTTACCTCTATAAACAAGATCCATTAGAGTGCATATGCCTTGGATATATGAAAATGGCGTAAATAGAAAGACATATCAATAGGTAAAACGCTGAATTATATCTTATGTTCCGGTTTTACGTCACGGACTCCCTTTTCTACCAAGGGCTAGGACGGTTGCCTTCTTGCAAAGGACTTTTTTTGGCAGATGTAATCGTTTCCCTGAGTGCATGCCCTTGCTAACCTCAGACCGTGACGGGGCGCGAACCCTCGACCTGACCCCTCAAAGTCGCGGACGCTACCGCTTGAGCCACGGTGACTACCGAATTATATTTTTTTATGAAGAAGGATATTCGGACCTTATTGTAGAATATCCTTACCCGGTTACCTTGTGGATGACCCAAGCAGGGTGGAAGGGGGGAGACGTGGCAACCCTTTATCCCCAAGCAGCTGAGAGGAGTGGTTGTTGAAGTATTTCTGGATCGTGGTGAATGCGCGTTTCTTGGCTTGGCCACCCCCCTTACAAGGGGGAATGATGCATGTGTATGTCTGTATATATGTATGAAAATCACTTCTTGTCCAAAGGCGAAAGAGGGCATTGAAGCTAAGAAGTAGAATTGTCCTAAGAGAAGTCCAGTATGGTTCTTGAATCCAATTACAGTACCCAAACGAGCGCGCAGGACGAAAACAATGCCCCTGGGGCAAAAGTAGTAGTACATGTTGCCGAGCGTCTTCCCTTGGGGCGGGGGGTATGCCTTGCATCAGTTGCCAGCTAGTCATTTATGCTTCCCCTCCCCCCCCCCGTCCTCAAGGTCAGTTCTGGTGTTGCACACTCGACGAGACTTTGGCTGTTCATGATATTCTGGCTGTTGATTTGATAATGGTATGCGGTGTGATATACAGAACTTTTAAAGCTATATATTTTGCTCATGATGACGTGAACTTGGATTTCAGCATTATTATTATTATTATTATTATTATTATTATTATTATTATTTGTTGTTGTTGTTGTCGTTGTCGATGTTATTATTATTATTATTATTATTATTATTATTATTATTATTATTATTAGAAGTAGTAGTAGTAGTAGTAGTACTGGTGTCATTAAATGGATATCAGTTACAATAAACGATAATGTTTATATTTAGCCTTATGTTATTACACACACACACACACACACACAGGGAATTTCTTGTTGCTCGCATAAATACTGGGTCAGAGAGCATTATAATAACTGTTGTATACAACCCACCAAGGAACCAAAATAGGCTTGAAATTTATGAGGAAAGTCATATAGGTACGATTGAAGTCATAAACTCAGTTGTTAACATGGCGCGGGAGAAAAAATGTAGGATTTTGATTATGGGAGACTTTAATCATAAAGAGATAGATTGGATAAATCTTGACCCACACAGTGGTGAGGACTCATTTGGGGCAAGATTCCTAGATTGCGTACAAGGGAATTTCCTACACCAACATGTAATGGAACCAACAAGAGCCAGGGGTGGGGATGAGCCATCACTACTTGATCTGGTGTTCACAGATAATGTGTTGGATATTGAAAATATTGAGTATGAACCACCAATTGGAAAGAGTGACCACTGTGTGTTGTTGATGGAGTATATCATTGAAGACATTCTTCCTGAGAGTAGAGGCACTGAGGACATGAGGAGGAACTATCAGAAAGGAGATTACATCAAAATGAATGAGCTTTTTGCAGTTATTGACTGGAGAACCTTATTTTACAACAAATCTGTACAAGAAATGTATGACATCTTTTGTGAGAAATATGGGAAGATTGTAGATTGCTGCATACCTGTCACCAAAGTAGGTGTAATTCATGCCAGAGAGAAATGGTTCGATAATGGGTGTAAAAGAGCTAAGGAGTGGAGAGACAAATGCTGGAAAAGGTATAGGAGGAGAAAAAACATAAATGCCTGGCAAACCTACAAAAGAGCAAGAAATGACTACCTAAGTAAAAGGAGAGAGGCAGAGAAAGATTATGAGAGGGACATCACCAGGAAGGCGAAAGAAAATCCCAAGCTTTTCCACAGCTTTATCAGAGGAAAACTGAAGGTAAAAGAACAGGTTTTAAGGCTAAAGAGAGCGGATGGAAGCATCACTGAGACGGACGAAGAGATCTGCAAAGAATTGAACAAGGAGTTTCAGTCAGTATTTACAGTAGAAAATACCCCACCCCCTCAGATTGCAGTGATAGAAGCTCAAGGGCCGGTATTAGAGAACATCAACCTTACAGCCACAGAGGTATGCAAAGCGCTGATGGATTTAGATGTTCATAAAGCTACAGGTCCTGATGACATATCCCCTCATGTGCTTAAAAAATGCGCAAACACAATATCAGTGGCACTAAGTATCATATTTAAGGAGTCATTGGAGTCGGGGGAGATTCCAAGATGCTGGAAACAAGCAAATGTGATACCTATCTTCAAAAAGGGAAGGAGGGATACGGCTCTGAACTATAGACCAGTTTCCTTGACCAGCATAGTTTGCAAAGTTATGGAGAAACTACTAAGGAAACATATCTCTCTTCACTTGGAATCCTTCAACTTTTTGTCAGTGAGGCAACATGGCTTCAGAGAAGGAAGATCAACAGTAACAAACTTATTAGAATTTTATGATGAGGTAAGCCAAATCTTACAGGAAAGAGAGGGCTGGGCAGATTGCATATTCCTAGACTTCCAGAAAGCGTTTGACACTGTTCCACATGGGAGACTTATTAGGAAGCTGCAATCAATGGCTAGAATAGGTGGAAATGTCTTGGAATGGATAAAAACTTACTTAGAAGGAAGGGAACAGAGGGTTAGAGTAAGACACTCAGTGTCTGAATGGAGAAGAGTTAGTAGTGGAGTTCCACAGGGTTCAGTTTTAGGGCCACTTTTGTTCCTTGTATATGTAAATGACCTACCAGAGTCTGTAAATTCATTCATGAATATGTTTGCAGATGATGCAAAGATTGTGAAGAAAGTAAAAAACGAGAATAATGGTAGAGAACTTCAGGAGGATCTAAATAATCTGCATGAGTGGTCAGAAAAGTGGCTAATGAAATTCAATACCTCAAAATGTAAGGTAATGAGAATGGGTACAAGTGCAAGAAGGCCCAAGCTTGACTACTCGGTGGCTGGAGTACAACTTCAGGAGACAGAAAATGAGAGAGATCTAGGAGTAAACATATTGGCAGATTTGTCTCCAGAAATACATATAAATGGCGTAGTAAGGGCAGCATATGCATTCTTATCAAATGTAAGGGTAGCCTTCAGGCACATGGACAAGGAAATGTTCAGAAATATTTATGTAACCTATGTGAGGCCAAAACTCGAATATGCAGCCCCCTTTTGGAATCCGCACTTGAAAAAGCACATAGCTAAGCTTGAAAAAGTTCAAAGACATGCCACAAAACTGGTGCCAGAAATACGCAATCTCGGTTATGATGAGAGGCTGAGGGAATTAGACTTGCCATCACTCGAAGCTAGAAGAGTAAGGGGGGATATGGTGACAGTCTTTAAATTCCTTCATGGTTATGATAGAGTGGATAGGGATCGATATTTCGATATGGCTGGCTCTAGAACTAGAGGTCATAGTTTGAAGCTTCGGAAGAAAACTTGTTTGCAGGATGTAAGGAAATACTTTTTCAGTGTAAGAGTAGTTGATAATTGGAATTCGCTAAGCGAGGAGGTAGTTAATGCTACCTCAATCCATAGTTTTAAGGACAGGTATGATAAGTATCACTAAGTCTAAAAATGGAACCGATCAGGAGACGGGAAGATACGAGCTTTGGGCTCTTTCCCGTAAACACAATTAGGTAATCACAATTAGGTAATCACATATATATATATATATATATATATATATATATATATATATATATATATATATATATATATATATATATATATATATATATATATATATATAGTTACAAGTTTTTGAAATTAATTTCTCGAAACTAGCGCAGTTTTAGAAGAGAGAGAGAGAGAGAGAGAGAGAGAGAGAGAGAGAGAGAGAGAGAGAGAGAGAGAGAGAGAGAGAGAGAGAATTTCAACTAAGTCGACAGTATTTTGTTTCAGTTGACGTGGTCTCCCTCTCCACCCCCCATTGAGCCTCATAAGTGACTTAGGAATAGGAAAGGTCTCTCGGATGTACTGTCACACAGAGTAATCAATAGTCCTCCTCCTGCCCTCTAGCCCTCACCTTCCTCCTCTTTGAGCTGTTTCAATACACTAACTAGTGAGCAAACGCCTTTTCATATTCTCTCTCTCTCTCTCTCTCTCTCTCTCTCTCCTCTCTCTCTCTCTCTCTCTCTCTCTCTCTCTCTCTCTCTCTCTCATATTTGAAAACCTGAAACATTTTACCTCTGCCTGGGATGCCAACCTAGGATATTTGATCAGCGTGCCAAGGCCCTACCAACTGTACCACCGAATGTATAAAAGAAGAGAGCAACCTCTCAACTAGCTGCTAAGCTAGGGAATGAATGCATTCTGATTTTGACATATGCAAATGATGAATGTTTGTCGAGAACGAGTCCCAATTTCCTAATAGATTTAACTGTTCTAGTATGAGAGGATCCTACTTTAATGTCTAGGTCTTCGGGTATGCAATCAAGATGAGCTCCTGATCCAATGAAGGTGGAGTAAGTTCTAGTTGAATTTACTCTGAATCCATATCTTGTAAAGTAGTCTATTACTCTTTGATGCTTATAGCCTATTAACACACTCTCATCCATTGTGTAGATGCCCAACAGCAGGAGGTTCTGCCCCTCTCACTTTCGTGCTTTTTCCTCCCCAAATCTTCCCATGCCATTTCCCTCCCTCTCCAGTGATGACACATCACTGTTCCCCCCCTTTCCTGTTGGGTTTTACGTCACGGACTCACTTTTCTCCCAAGGGCTAGGACGGTTGCCTTTTTGCGAAGGACTTGTTTTGGCAGATGTAATCGTTACCCTGAGTGCATGCCCTTGCTAACCTCAGACCGTGACGGGGCACGAACCCTCGACTTGACGTCTCAAAGTCGCGGACGCTACCGCTTGAGCCACGGTGACTATCCTATCCCATCCTAATGATGGTGATTGCTTTTTCAATTGCGAAATCCATTTCTAAGGTTAAGAGATCTAGATATTCTTTCTTTTTGCAGAGAAAAGATTGGGTAGCATCCGTCAATCATAATCATTTTATAAGTACATTGGAAAGTAAAGGACCGAGTATTGTACTTCGAGAGGTGCCATTTTCAACAGAGAGAATGAAAGATGCGTTTTTTCTTTCTTCTATTTTTGCTGACTACATGTGATAGGTTAGACGGCTATTAAACCAGAAATCATCTCTATGGGAATATTCCATTCTCTTTAAAAGAATTGGATGAGGGAAACTGTCGAATCTTTGGAGATGCCAGTTTACACACACACACACACACACACACACACACACACACACACACACACACACACAGTCTTTAAATTCCTTCATGGTTATGATAGAGTGGATAGGGATCGATATTTTGATATGGCTGGCTCTAGAACTAGAGGTCATAGTTTGAAGCTTCGTAAGAAAACTTCTTCGCAGGATGTAAGAAAATACTTTTTCAGTGTAAGAGTAGTTGATAATTGGAATTGGCTAAGCGAGGAGGTAGTTAATGCTATCTCAATCCATAGTTTTAAGGACAGGTATGATAAGTATGACTAAGTCTAAAATGGAAGCGATCAGGAGACGGGAAGATACGAGATTTGGGCTCTTTCCCGTAAACACAATTAGGTAATCACAATTAGGTAATCACAGAGAGAGAGAGAGAGAGAGAGAGAGAGAGAGAGAGAGAGAGAGAGAGATGCTAGTGTGTCACTGATGTAGGTTGCCATTTGTATTCCACTCGAAATAGATATATGTAATGTATAAATCAGCTCGGCAACAAATAGCTTAAAGATAGAGACAAAACCGTCCATTGCTCCCACTGTCCATCCATCCATCCATCCATCCACCCTTTTACATTCTAAATTGCTCTTTGGGCAAGTAGGTTACCAGACATTCAAACATATTTAAAACACTCTCTCAGTAATAGCTTCATTTCCCAGTGCGTGACGTCACGAGGGATACTTGGACTTCTCTTTCATATATTATTATTATTATTATTATTATTATTATTATTATTATTATTATTATTATAAGAAGTGAATGAATTGAATGACAGTGACACTGTTAAAACTATGCTACCTCTGACGTCACAAGGATGGCATCTTCTTCTTCTTCTTCTTCTTCTTCTTCTTCTTCTTCTTCTTCTTCTTCTTCTTCTTCTTCTTCTGTAAAGGCCTTTGGCCTTCTGTTTGGTCTCTTCAGCTTTAAAAAGTAAAGTTCTGAGCATCGTGTTTAAATAAAGTTGGTTTGATGATAAGTACAGCCCTTTTTAGGCAAGTTGAGAAGCATTCACGCACAAAAGAAACTGGTGTCCCTATTCTAATGAGAACAAGGAAAAATATTCATATAAAGCTATTGTTATAAGATAGTGTAAATATATTGTTACTCCTGCAATGTTTCCCTTAATGTATTTTTTACTATTTATTTGCTGATGCCTATTCCTTCTAATTTATATCGACTGGTATTACTGCTACTACTACTACTACTAATTATTATTATTATTATGGCAGTAGTTGAGAAACTTACCATTTGTGGCGTATTATTATTGGACAATGTTGAAGTTATCTCTGAGTTGGAATAAGGAAAATAAATACGCACACACACACACACACACACGCACACACACACACACACACACACACACACACACACACACACACACACACACACACACACACACACACATATATATATATATATATATATCACACACTTTTATGTATGTGTTGGGATTTACTGTATGAGAGAGAGAGAGAGAGAGAGAGAGAGAGAGAGAGAGAGAGAGAGGAGAGAGAGAGAGAGAGAGAGAGAGAGGTGTAATCGTATAAAAAATCAAATGTAAATATTAAATTCAATTGCCTTTATGTAGATGTTCAGGTAATTGATTTTAAGTTTTTTTGCATTTCTGGGAATTCCATACAGAGACTGTGATGTGTGTACGTTTAAAGTTGAAATGATCTCTCTCTCTCTCTCTCTCTCCAACGCTTAAAGAGGCCTTTGCCGAAAGCTGTGTTTTGCCTCCCTCCCGGGTGGAGGGAGGATGGTATAGCTATCCATTACCCTCCCTCCTTGCAATCATAATCATAATAATAATAATAATAATAATAATAATAATAATAATAATAACAATAAGAAGATGAATCCACTATTCTTCAATTATCTTTGCTTAAATTTGTTCCGGTTTTACGTCACGGACTCCTTTTCTACCAAGGGCTAGGACAGTTGCCTTCTTGCAAAGGACTTGTTTTGGCAGATGTAATCGTTACCCTGAGTGCATGCCCTTGCTAACCTCTGACCGTGACGGGGTGCGAACCCTCGACCTGACGCCTCAGGGTCGCGGACGCTACCGCTTGAGCCACGGTGACTACAATAAGAATATTATTATTATATTATTATTATTATTATTATTATTATTATTATTATTATTATTATTATTAAGAGGATGATACTGAAAATTGAAGTATTATGATTTTGAGAATTGCACTTTCTAAACAAGCAGGGAAGCTAACGGAATGACGTATTTTTAACACACACACACACACAGATATATATATATATATATATATATATATATATATATATATATATATATATATATATATATATATATATATATATTACCTCCACCGTATACGTGGATACATCCTCCGTGATTTTCTTCATCAATCATTTGTCTAATTGTCAGAGAAAGGGGCTTCATTTCTTGAGTTTAACGAAGCTTTTAAGTGACTATGAACGAAGCCATTCATGTCATCGTCATTAGCATAATGACAGCGAGTCTTTACACACACACACATGTACTCTCTCTCTCTCTCTCTCTCTCTCTCTCTCTCTCTCTCTCTCTCTCTCTCCTCTCTCTCTCAGAAGGAATGAATATGTTTTTATCACTGTTGAATGTTTTTCACCCTTCTCGATGAAGGATTACATAATTATGTGGTCTTCATTTCTAACACGACATAAGAAACCTCAAAAGAGAACTTTGGAGAACATGTTTTTTTTACTTGTCAGTCTTTGGGATCGAACTTTGGTCAGTTTGGGTGTGATCTCACGAAGTATTAACCAAAGTCTGGTGAATTAAGTATGCTATTTATATAGTCACAAAGTCTAACCTAAGGAGAACTTGTACAATATAATCCACTCGATATTTTATGTAATTTGCATACATAATATCTATGCTTTGATTTGTAAAATTGGAGGATTGCTTCTTTTTCGTCTTTATTTTCTGTATCACTATGGATCCATCTGGATTATGGGTCATGTACAGATAATATGTAAATAACTTCCTAGTTATAGAACGATTTTTCTTCTTCTTCTTCTTCTTCTTCTTCTTCTTCTTCTTCTTCTTCTTCTTCTTCTTCTTCTTTTTCCTTCTTCTTCTTCTTCGATGATGTCTAACACAGACGAATTGTACATAAGTTGCAATTCAAATTAAGAATATGATAGCAGATCCCCTTTACATAATCGTATCATATGAAATCCTATTTTAAGAAAAAACATACGCACACGCACACGTGTGTTAGTATGAGAGAGAGAGAGAGAGAGAGAGAGAGAGAGAGAGAGAGAGAGAGAGAGAGAGAGGAGAGAGAGAGAGATAGAGAGAGAGAGAGAGAGAGAGAGAGAGAGAGAGATTATTTATTTTTATTAGAGAGAGAGAGAGAGAGAGAGAGAGAGAGAGAGAGAGAGAGAGAGAGAGAGAGAAAGAGAATGAATATGTAAACTTCAAATGCGTAAGTTTGGACGGCCGGGATGGAATTATTAATGAGTTCACTGTTAAAGGCACATAGTTTGTTGTTTGTGTGTATTTACAGAAATATTTATAGATTTTGTCTTAATAACTGAATTCTTCTTCTTCTTCTTCTTCTTCTTCTTCTTCTTCTTCTTCTTCTTCTTCTTTGCTTGTTTGCCCAGTTTTATATAGGATCACTGTTCCTCTCTGATCCCTTTGAAGCTAGTATTTGGTTAAGGCTCAAATTTTTACAGTCACATGTCTTTCCTGTTACCATCTCACCATTTATCTAGGATTGAGACCGACCCAGAGCTCTCTCTATAGCTGAATTAATTTTTGAATTCTTACAAGTGATTGCTATGCATCAATATACTGTTAGTGTTTAGTTGTCGCTCTGAAATGTGTTTTGCTTGTAATCTGTAAATATTCTCATTATCTGGTGGGACACCCTAGGGAGGATGCCGAACCTTAAATACATCACAAGTATTAAGTATTTAGAAATCATGTACTGTCTTGTAATATGAAATAGGTGATGATATTTTGATTTATAAATTATGTATAAAGGCCTATGTGTGTGTATTTGTAATATATATATATATATATATATATATATATATATATATATATATATATATATATATATATATATATATATATATATATATATAATTAGAGAGAGAGTGAGAGAGTCTTACATAAGCTTTTGCTAGATTGGGTATAAAATAATGATTAATACTACAGAACTGATTATTAAAATTAGCTATCCTGAAGCAATATAGAATCTATTACGCCCGAAATATTGAGTGTGAAAACCTTGCACACCTTCTACAAGCTATTGTCTTGAGGGTAATGACCTGATCATCAACTAATGAGATTAAATGTTGAATTCAGGATATCCCAACACTTTGTAAATGTCTCACACGCTTCTCTTTTTGGATTCCGATCAACGTCACACTCTAGACTCATCTTGTCATCCACTCTGTCTTTCTGGATATCTCCAATGTGTTCAGCGGGGTTGAGGTTCCAGAGGATTGCCAGGCTACGTAGTTCAATCAAAAAAATTAGTCCATACTGCTTCGTCACATTTTGTGTTGTTTGTGTAAAGGCTTGGAAGACTGTCGTGGAAAAAACACACTTTGTCAGTGTCCAACACGTCTCCAAGCTCTTTGAAGAATGAAATTATTATTATTATTTTTTTTAGTAGTAGTAGTAGTAGTAGTAGTAAGCTCCCCGCCAACTCTGCCCCTCTTCCTTGTCTTCAGTCTTCCACATTCGGTACCCAGATCCTGTCATTTTGAAAATAAGGATACTGAACGGTCCAAACGAAGCATTCGCCACTTCAGAGGTGAAAGGAGTCTTTCTCCTCCCGTTGAGATAAAATGTCACTAAAGCAATGTCGATTCTCAGTAGTTACAGCATATTTTATGGGCTTTGGAATCGTGTCAAAAGCCTTTTTCCTTTCTCGTAAGCGTTATAGACGAATAAACTTCCAAATCAAAGTTCTCCCTCACCTCTCATAGATCTCGTGCACAAGAGTCTCACTCACCTCTCATTGATCTCGTGCACAAGAGTCTCACTCACCTCTCATTGATCTCGTGCACAAGAGTCTCACTCACCTCTCATTGATCTCCTGCACAAGTCTCACTCACCTCTCATTGATCTCGTGCACAAGAGTCTCACTCACCTCTCATTGATCTTGTGCACAAGAGTCTCACTCACCTCTCATTGATCTCGCGCACAAGAGTCTCACTCACCTCTCATTGATCTCGTGCACAAGAGTCTCACTCACCTCTCATTGATCTCGTGCACAAGAGTCTCACTCACCTCTCATTGATCTCGTGCACAAGAGTCTCACTCACCTCTCATTGATCTCGTGCACAAGAGTCTCACTCACCTCTCATTGAGCTCGTGCGCGAGAGTCTTACTCAACTCATTGATCTCGTGCACAAGAGTCTCACTCACCTCTCATTGATATCATGCACAAGAGTCTCACTCACCTCTCATTGATCTCATGCACAAGAGTCTCACTCACCTCTCATTGATCTTGTGCACAAGAGTCTCACTCACCTCTCATTGATCTCGTGCACAAGAGTCACTCACATCTCATTGATCTCGTGCACAAGAGTCTCACTCACCTCTCATTGATCTCGTGCACAAGAGTCTCAATCACCTCTCATTGATCTTATGCGCAAGTCTCACTCACCTCTCATTAATCTCATGCACAAGAGTCTCACTCACCTCTCATTGATCTCGTGCACAAGAGTTGCATTGCCTCTTCGTCGCTTCCTGCATGATTTTGCAATAGTGTTTTTGC
Source organism: Halocaridina rubra (assembly GCA_037179515.1). NCBI lineage: Eukaryota > Metazoa > Arthropoda > Malacostraca > Decapoda > Atyidae > Halocaridina > Halocaridina rubra. The sequence continues at coordinate 25,367 of JAXCGZ010006809.1, forward strand.
TTTCCTGTAAGAGTTTCTTGGTTCACTGGAGCCAAATTAGGTGGATATTGTCATAACCCTTCTTCTGATAGTCAGCAACCCAATGTTAACTTTGGCCCAAGTTGTTGGCTGTCCACTTTCAGGTGATGAAGTGGCGTCAACTACCATTTGCCCAGATTCGGACAGCAACACGAATAGCTTCACTGTTTCTAACTTTGAAAACCATAGGGGTAATCCAATCAGCAAACTATACTA
>JAXCGZ010006810.1:2500-25571 GCA_037179515.1 Halocaridina rubra
GCAATCTCAGTTATGATGAGAGGCTGAGGGAATTAGACTTACCATCACTGGAAGCTAGAGGATTGAGGGGGGATATGGTGACAGTTATTAAATTCCTTCATGGTTATGATAGAGTGGATAGGGATCGATATTTTGATATGGCAGGCTATAGAACTTGAGGTCATAGTATGAAGCTTCGTAAGAAAACTTCTTTGCAAGATGTAAGGAAATATTTTTCAGTGTAAGAGTAATTGATAATTGGAATTGGCTAAGCGAGTAGGTAGTTAATGCTATCTCAATCCATAGTTTTAAGGACAGGTATGATAAGTATCACTAAGTATAAAATGGAACCGATGAGGAGACGGGAAGATACGATCTATGGGCTCTTTCCCGTAAACACAATTAGGTAATCACAATTAGGTAATCACACACAAATTAGACTTACCATCACTTGAAGCTATGAGATTGAGGGGGGATATGGTGACAGTCTTTAAATTCCTTCATGGTTATGATAGAGTGGATAGAGATCGATATTTTGATATGGCAGACTCTAGAACTAGAGGTCATAGTTTGAAGCTTCGTAAAAAACTTCTTTGCATGATGTAAGGAAATACTTTTTCAGTGTAAGAGTAGTTGATAATTGGAATTGGTTAAGCGAGGAGGTAGTTCATGCTATCTCAATCAATAGTTTTAAGGACAGGTATGATAAGTATCACTAAGTATAAAATGGAACCGATGAGGAGACGGGAAGATACTAGCTTTGGGCTCTTTCCCGTAAGCACAATTAGGTAATCACACACACATACACACACACACACACACACACACACACACACACACACACACACACACACACACACACACACATATATATATATATATATATATATATATATATATATATATATATATATATATATATATAGTAATCGCCGTAGCTCAAGCGGTCGAGGGTTCGTGCCCCGTCACGGTCTGAGGTTAGCAAGGGCATGCACTCAGGGTAACGATTACATCTGCCAAAGCAAGTCCTTCGCAAGAAGGCAACCGTCCTAGCCCTTGGTAGAAAAGGGAGTCCGTGACGTAAAACCGGAAAATATATATATATATATATATATATATATATATATATATATATATATATATATATGTATATATATATATATATATATATATATATATATATATATATATATATATATGTATATATATATATATATATATATATATATATATATATATATATATATATATATATATATATATATATATATATATATGTATATATATATATATATATATATATATATATATATATATATATATATATATATATATATATATATATATATATATATATATATATATATATGTATATATATATGTATATATATATATATATATATATATATATATATATATATATATATATATATATATATATATATATATATATATATATATGTATATATATATATATATATATATATATATATATATATATATATATATATATATATATATATATATATATATATATATATATATATATATATATATATATATATGATATCTATCTATCTATCTATATATATATATATATATATATATATATATATATATATATATATATATATATATATATATATATATATATATATATATATATATATATATATATATATATATGATATCTATATATATATATATATATATATATATATATATATATATATATATATATATATATATATATATATATATATATATCTACCTTGGCTGTTTCCCCATTTAATTTGGGGGTACCCGACATTAAGAAAGGAACACAATAAGGGGATTACTCTGCTCTATGGGCAATGACGAGGGAGCTAGCGACCGTTCAGATGGCACTGCTGGAGTGCCACAGCCCATCCTCCCGGCTCTTCCACAACCTGTGCCGCTTCACAACTGCCAACTCCTGCTACTGCCCCTACTACAGGGCTACCTCTGTAAGATGCAGCCCCGTGGTAACAGCAGATGCCCATCAGAGTTGCATCACAATCGCTCGCCACTCATTCCTATTCCTAGCACGCTCACTTGCTTCCCTCACATCCATCCTCCTATCATTCAGGGCTCTCCTTACTCCAGCCATCCATCCAAACCTAGGCCTCCCTGTAGCATTTCTCCCATCAACTCTCGCATTCATCACCTTTTTCAGCAGCCTTTCATCATCCATCCTTTCCACATGGCCAAACCATCTCAGAATATTCATATATACTCTGGCTACAATTTTTCTCCTCACACCTGTTCTTGCTCTCACCATTTCATTCCTAACCCTATCCAATCGAGATACACCAATCATACTCCTCAGGCATTTCATCTCAAACACATTTAGTTTCCGTCTCTCACTTACTTTCATACCCAATAACTCTGATCCATACATCACAGTTGGCACAACCACTTTCTCATACAAAACTTTCTTAACATTCATTTCCAATCCTCTATTCTTCATCACTTCTTTCAATGCTCCCAACACTTTACATCCTTCATTTACTCTGTGACACACATCTGCTTCCACTACACCATTTGCAACTATAACCGAGCCTAAATTCTTAAATTGATTAACTTCCTCAAGTGTCTCTCCATTCAATATAACATTCAATGCAGCACCATCCTCATTTCTTGTACACTTCATAACCTTACTCTTTCCCACATTCACTCGCAATTTCCTTCTCTCACACACTATTCCAAATTCTGACACTAACTGACACAGCTTTTCCTCTGAATCTGCCACCACCACAGTATCATCTGCAAACAGCAACTGATTCGGCTCCCACTCGTTATCATCCCCATCTACCATTCTCAAACCTCGACCACGCACTCGCTCATTCACCTCTCTTACAACTCCATCAATATACAAATTGAACAGCCATGGTGACATCACACATCCCTGTCTCAATCCCACACTCACTGGAAACCACTCACTCACTTCATTCCCTACCCTAACACAAGCTCTACTGCCCTCATACAAACTCTTCACTGCAAGCAACAATTTACCATTAATTCCATATAATCTCAAAACATTCCACATAGCCTCTCTATCAACTCTATCATATGCTTTCTCCAGATCCAAAAATGCAAAATACACATCCTTACCCTTTGCTAAATATTTCTCACATAACTGCCTAACTATAAAAATCTGATCTATACAACCTCTACCTCTCCTAAAATCACTCTGAACTTCTGCAATCACAGATTCTGTCTTATCCATAATCATAGTAACCAGTATCCTACCATACACTTTTCCTACCACACTCAAGAAACTTATACCCCTAAAATTACTGCATGCATACACATCTCCCTTACCTTTGCATAGGGGCACTATGCAGGCAATCACCCATTCCACTGCCACCAATGACAACATAAAGCATATATTAAACACTCTCACTAACCATTCCAATGCAGTCACACCCCCTTCTATCAACATCTCCGCTCTCACACCATTCATTCCAGGTGCTTTACCTGCTTTCGCTTCATACAATGCCCTTTTCACCTCCTCCTCTCTTGTAATCTCTCTCTCATATTCATCTCCCATTACTGGCACTTGAACCCCCCCCCCACTGCCACTATAGCTGCCTCTCTATCTTCATCAATATTCAGCAAGCACTCAAAATATTCTGCCCATCTTTTCCTTGCATCGTTCCCTCTTAACATCTGTCCATTCACATCTTTCACTGTCTCTTCCATCCTCGATCCACCCTTCCTTACTCTCTTCACTTCTTTCCAAAACTTCTTTTTATTCTCCTCATATGACCTACTAAAATCCTGTCCCCACCTAACATTTGCCATCCTCTTCTCTTCCTCTACCTTCCGTTTGGTTTCTACATTTTCCTCCCCATATCTTTCATATATATATATATATATATATATATATATATATATATATATATATATATATATATATATATATATATATATATATATATATATATATGTGTGTGTGTGTTTGTGTGTGTGTATGTGACCTAATTGTGATTACCAGATTGTGTTTACGGGAAAGAGCCCAAAGCTCGTATCTTCCCGTCTCCTCATCGGTTCCATTTTATACTTAGTGATACTTATCATACCTGTCCTTAAAACTATGGATTGAGATAGCATTAACTACCTCCTCGCTTAGCCAATTCCAATTATCAACTACTCTTACACTGAAAAAGTATTTCCTTACATCCTGCAAAGAAGTTTTCTTACGAAGCTTCAAACTATGACCTCTAGTTCTAGAGCCTGCCATATCAAAATATCGATCCCTATCCACTCTATCATAACCATGAAGGAATTTAAAGACTGTCACCATATCCCCCTTCAATCTTCTAGCTTCGAGTGATGGTAAGTCTAATTCCCTCAATCTCTCATCATAACTGAGATTACGTATTTCTGGCATCAGTTTCGTGGCATGTCTTTGAACTTTTTCAAGCTTTGATATGTGATTTTTCAAGTGCGGATTACAAAAGGAGGCTGCATATTCAAGCTATGGCCTCACAGAGGTTACATAAATATTTCTGAACATTTCCTTGTCCATGTGCCTGAAGGCTACCCTTACATTTGATAAGAAATCATATGCTGTGCCTACTAAGCCATTTATATATATTTCTGGAGACAAATATGCCAGTAAGTTTACTCCTAGATCTCTCTCATTTTCTGTCTCTTGAAGTTGTACTCCAACCACCGAGTAGTCAAGCTTGGGACTTCTTGCACTTGTACCCATTGTCATTACCTTACATTTTGAAGTATTGAATTTCATTAGCCACTTTTGTGACCACTCATGCAGACTATTTAGATCTTCCTGAAGTTCTCTACCATTGTTCTCGTTTCTTACTTTCTTCACAATCTCTGCATCATCTGCAAACATATTCATGAATGAATTTACAGACTCTGGTAGGTCATTTACATATACAAGGAACAAAAGTGGCCCTAAAACTGAACCCTGTGGAATTCCACTACTAACTATTCTCCATTCATTCACTGAGTGTCTTACTCTAACCCTCTGTTCCCTTCCTTCTAAGTAAGTTTTTATCCATTTCAAGACATTTCCACCTATTCTAGCCATTGCTTGCAGCTATTTAATAAGTCTCCCATGTGGAACAGTGTCAAACGCTTTCTGAAAGTTTAGGAATATGCAATCTGCCCAGCCCTCTCTTTCCTGGAAGATTCGGCTTACCTCATCATAAAATTCTAATAAGTTTGTTACTGTTGATCGACCATCTCTGAAGCCATGTTGCCTCACTGACAAAAAGTTGAAGGATTGCAAGTGAAGAGAGATATGTTTCCTTTGTAGTTTCTCCATAACTCTGCAAACTATGCTGGCCAAGGAAACTGGTCTATAGTTCAGAGCCGTATCCCTCCTTCCCTTTTTGAAGATAGGTATCACATTTGCTTGTTTCCAGCATCTTGGAATCTCCCCTGACTCCCGTGACTTTTTAAAGTTGATACTTATTGCCACTGATATTGAGTTTGAGCATTTTTTAAGTACATGAGGGGATATGTCATCAGGACCTGTAGCTTTATCAACATCTAAATCCATCAGCGATTTGCATACCTCTGTGGCTGTAAGGTTGATGTTCTCTAATACCGGCCTTGAGCTTCTATCTCTGCAATCTGAGGGTGTGTGGTATTTTTAACTGTAAATACTGACTGAAATTCTTTGTTCAATTCTTTGCAGATCTCTTCATCCGTCTCAGTGATGCTTCCATCCGCTCTCTTTAGCTTTAAAACCTGTTCTTTTACCTTCAGTTTTCCTCTGATAAAGCTGTGGAAAAGCTTTGGATTTTCCTTAGCCTTCCTGGTGATATCCCTCTCATAGTCTCTCTCTGCCTCTCTCCTTTTACTTAGGTAGTCATTTCTTGCTCTTTTGTTGGTTTGCCAGGCATTTATGTTTTTTCTCCTCCCATACCTTTTCCAGCATTTGTCTCTCCACTCCTTAGCTCTTTTACACTCATTATCGAACCATTTCTCTCTGGCATGAATTACACCTACTTTGGTGACAGGTATGCAACAATATACTATCTTCCCATATTTCTCACAAAAGATGTCATACATTTCTTGTACACATTTGTTGTAAAATAAGGTTCTCCAGTCAATAACTGCAAAAAGCTCATTCATTTTGATATAATCTCCTTTCGGATAGTTCCTCCTCATGTCCTCAGTGCCTCTACTCTCAGGCAGAATATCTTCAATGATATACTCCATCAACAACACACAGTGGTCACTCCTTCCAATTGGTGGTTCATACTCAATTTTTTCAATATCCAGCACATTATCTATGAATACTAGATCAAGTAGTGATGGCTTATCCCCACCCCTGGCCCTCGTTGGTTCCATTACCTGTTGGTGAGTGTGTATATATATATATATATATATATATATATATATATATATATATATATATATATATATATATATATGTATATATGTATATATATATATATATATATATATATATATATATATATATATATATATATATATATATATATATATATATATATATATATATATATATATCACACACACACACACACACACACACACACACACACACACACACACACACATACACACGCACACACACACACACACAGATAGCATATTCCTAGACTTCCAGAAAGCGTTTGACACTGTTCCACATGGGAGACTTATTAGGAAGCTGCAATCAATGGCTAGAATAGGTGGAAATGTTTTGGAATGGATAAAAACTTACTTAGAAGGAAGGGAACAGAGGGTTAGTGTAAGACACTCAGTGTCTGAATGGAGAAGTTAGTAGTGGAGTTCCACAGGGTTCAGTTTTAGGGCCACTTTTGTTCCTTGTATATGTAAATGACCTACCAGAGTCTGTAAATTCATTCATGAATATGTTTGCAGATGATGCAAAGATTGTGAAGAAAGTAAAAAACGAGAACAATGGTAGAGAACTTCAAGAGGATCTAAATAATCTGCATGAGTGGTCAGAAAAGTGGCTAATGAAATTCAATACTTCAAAATGTAAGGTAATGAGAATGGGTACAAGTGCAAGAAGGCCCAAGCTTGACTACTCGGTGGTTGGAGTACAACTTCAAGAGACAGAAAATGAGAGAGATCTAGGAGTAAGCATACTGGCAGATTTGTCTCCAGAAATAAATATAAATGGCATAGTAAGGGCAGCATATGCATTCTTATCAAATGTAAGGGTAGCCTTCAGGCACATGGACAAGGAAATGTTCAGAAATATTTATGTAACCTATGTGAGGCCAAAACTCGAATATGCAGCCCCCTTTTGGAATCCGCACTTGAAAAAGCACATAGCTAAGCTTGAAAAAGCTCAAAGACATGCCACGAAACTGGTGCCAGAAATACGCAATCTCAGTTATGATGAGAGGCTGAGGGAATTAGACTTACCATCACTGGAAGCTAGAAGAGTGAGGGGGGAAATGGTGACAGTCTTTGAATTCCTTCATGGTTATGATAGAGTGGATAGGGATGGATATTTTGATATGGCTGGCTCTAGAACTAGAGGTCATAGTTTGAAGCTTCGTAAGAAAACTTCTTTGCAGGATGTAAGGAAATACTTTTTCAGTGTAAGAGTAGTTGATAATTGGAATTGGCTAAGCGAGGAGGTAGTTAATGCTATCTCAATCCATAGTTTTAACTACAGGTATGATAAGTATCACTAAGTATAAAATGGAACCGATGAGGAGACGGGAAGATACGAGCTTTGGGCTCTTTCCCGTAAACACAATTAGGTAATCACAATTAGGTAATCACACACACACACACACACACACACACATATATATATATATATATATATATATATATATATATATATATATATATATATATATATATATATATATATATATATGTGTGATTACCTAATTGTGATTACCTAATTGCGTTTACGAGAAAGAGCCCAAAGCTCGTATCTTCCCGTCTCCTGATCGGTTCCATTTTATACTTAGTGATACTTATCATACCTGTCCTTAAAACTAAGGATTGAGATAGCATTAACTACCTCTTCGCTTAGCGAATTCCAATTATCAACTACTCTTACACTGAAAAAGTATGTGTGTGTGTGTGTGTGTGTGTCCAGAACTCAAATTCAAATAAATAAGGCTTTCCAAACTATGATACTCCCAGTGTAATGATTAGTGAAAGAAACAAGAACCAATATCAACGGAATGTTTAAAACTAATCAAGAAATATGTCTTTGTTACACAAAACTCACTCAAACACCTTTCATTCATGTTATGAAAAATGTCGAAGTTCACATTCATCAATATTAATAAAAGTAAACAAAACTAAACTATTGCACTACCATTTAGGACTTTTTATTAGGGTAGAATTTCCTTGGTCTTCCTCGAGATCTCTTCATAATGACCTTCTTGGGAGGCCTCTTCTTTTGAGGCTGCTTGGTCATCTGCCAAGATCCTGAGGAGTAGTTAAATTTATACTTGAAGTTTTGAGTATCCATCTGACTCTTCATTTGATGGCCCTGAGAGGTGCAAGACCCAATGCTTCCCAGAGAAGTGCTTGGCTCTGAACTTTCATTTTGAAAAGTTGAACTGTCGCTTGGGTTTGAACCTGGAGTATGTGATCTAAGATGCGTGCTACCCTCAGAACCTCGAGAAAGTGAGTGAGTTCTAATATATGAAGTGCTTGCATCAAAATTACCAGCAGATACTTTTACAGCCTGGTCTGCACAGGGAGTTTGTGAAGCACTATTACTGACTTTTTCTGAGGTGTTTGACTCTAGAAACTTTATCTGCTCTGGAGGGTTCTCTATTTGGTTTGCAGTGACGTGGGTAGAATACGGATAGGAATGTGTACACGGTTGAGGTCTTCGTTTAACAGCTATAGGTTTTGCAGGGGGGCTTTTTGGTTTTGGAAAGCAATTCTGAATTAGTCACAACTTGCGCCTCTGGAAAAGCATTTGGTAAAATAAGGGGTTGGGTTTGATTAAATATCATAGAGGAAGGCAGAATTTGAAGACTAGAAGAGGGCACCGACTCACCTTGACCACATGGTGCCAAGGAAATTTGTTGCAATGGGGTAAAGTAAGCAAAGCCTGTATTGGTATCTAATAAATACACTGTGTGTGTATTTGTGTAATTACCTAATTGTAATTACCTAATTGTATTTAAGGGAAAGAGCCCAAAGCTCGTATCTTCCCGTCTCCTCATCGGTTCCATTTTATACTTAGTGATACTTATCATACCTGTCCTTAAAACTATGGATTGAGATAGCTTTAACTACCTCCTCGCTTAGTGAATTCCAATTATAAACTACTCTTACACTGAAAAATGTGCGTGTGTGTGTGTGTGAGTGTGTGTGTTTGTGTGTGAGAGTGTATATATATATATATATATATATATATATATATATATATATATATACATATATATGCATATATATACATATATATATATATATATATATATATATATATATATATATATATATATATATATATATATATATATATATATATATATTGCATAGTTAGATAGATAGTTGTAAACGCCTTGGCACACGGATTATGTGCCTTAAGTTCGAAACTCGGCAATGGAGAAAACTATCTTTCATGTTTTCACATATGTTACTGTGTTTATTCGATCATTTTCTATGTATGTATAGCATATGGGATTTGAATGAAATGCGTAAACGAGCCACGAGTGAGGTTATAAGGAAGCAGTAAATGAATAAAACATTAAGTTGAATGCGTTCATGCCCTAGCTTAGCAGTTAGAAAAGAGGATATTTTTCTGGTATGTCTTCGGTGCTGTAGCTGATAGTACTTTGGCATAATGATTATATGTATTAGGTTCGACTCCAGGACAAGAGCAAAATATGTTTCATATATATATATATATATATATATATATATATATATATATATATATATATATATATATATATATATATATATATATATATATATATATATATATATATATATATATATACACACAGGCAAACACACACACACACACACAACATATTCCTAGACCTCCAAAAAGATTTGACACTGTCCCGTGATGAAACTTATTAAGAAGCTGCAAGCAATGGCAAGAATAGGTGGAAATGTCTTGAAGTGGATTAAAACATACTTAGAAGGAAGGGAACAGAGGTTTAGAGTAAGGCACTCAGTGTCTGAATGGAGAAGAGTTAGTATCGGAGTTTCACAGGTTTCAGTTTTAGGGCCACTTTTGTTCCTTGTATATGTAAATATCCTACCTGAGTCTGTAAATTCATTCGTGAATATGTTTGCAGATGATGCAAAGATTGTAAAGAAAGTAAGAAACAATGGTAGAGAACTTCAGGAAGATCTAAATAGTTTGCATGAGTGGTCAGAAAAGTGGCTAATGAAATTTAATACTTCAAAATATAGGGTAATGAGAATGGGTACAAGTGCAAGGAGGCCCAAGCTTGACTACTCGGTGGCAGGAGTAGAACTTCAAGAGAGAGAATGAGAGAGATCTAGAAATAAACATTCTGGCAGATTTGTTTCCAGAAATGCATATAAATGGAACATTAAGGGCAGCATATGCTTTCTTAGCAAATGTAAGGTAGCCTTCAGGCTCATGGACATGAAAATGTTTAGAAATATTTATGTAACCTATGTGATGCCAAAACTTGAATATGCAGCCCCTTTTGGAATTCGCACTTGAAAAAGCACATAGTTAAGCTGGAAAAAGCTCAGAGACATGCCACTAAACTGGTGCCAGAAATACGCAATCTTAGTTACGATGAGAGGCTGAGGGAATTAGACTTACCATCGCTCAAATCTAGAAGATTGAGGGAAGATATGGTGACAGTTTTTAATTCCTTCATGGTTTAGACAGAGTGGATAGGGATCGATATTTTGATATGGCTGGCACTAGAACTAGAGGTCATAGTCGAAGCTTCGTAAGAAAACTTCCTTGCAGGATGTAAGGAAGCCCTTTTTTAATGAAAGAGTAGTTGATAATTGGAACACGCTAAGCAAGGAGGTAGTTAATGCTAACTCAAGCCATAGTTTTAAGGACAAGTATGATAAGTATGACTAAGTACAAAATAGACAGATCAGGTGACGGTAAGTTATGAGCTTGGGGCTCTTTCTCGTAAACACAAGTAGGTTATCACAATTAGGCAATGTAACACACACACACACAGCAGGCATTAGAACATACACAAACAGTTTGTCTAGCATTTTCTCTTTTGTTTTTGAGTGACTGAGACTAAAGTATAAAACTTAAAACAAATTCCCCTGAATAAGAGATTCTGCAGAGTACTGTGAGTAAAAAAAATTACATTTGTAGTAAGCGAGACTGTCCAAAATATTAAAAGAAAAAATTGAGGATACTTCTGAGAGGGGAAAAAGAAGAAGATTTGCCAGAGGCGAAGCCATCTCATCACGTTACTTAATTTTTTTGTGTAAAATGGGTAGAGCTCTTTCAGCCATATTACCTGATCCTGTGGGTCTATATATTGCTAAAATCAATATCCTTCTCATGTAGATTAACTTGAGTTAGTTTGTGATATGAAATAATTGAATAAGTAAATAAATATGAAAAATACACCTGTCAACAGTGCTGAGCTAAGTTGCCAAATAGCATAGTTGTCTTATTTTTTTCTTTTTGCATTGTTTTCTTTTATTATTTTTTTTAATAAATTGAGTTAGATTTAGAGTTTGATCCTGTGATAACATACCTTGGTTAATAAGTGATTAATATTTTTTCTTCTGAATCGACCAGTATAGCAGGTAAGAAGAAAATATGGCAGAAACAGGTGGGTGTCTCCTCAGATACAAATTCGAATTTTCTTTCAAGTGGGCTTTTGCTTTGCATTTTATTCTTCTCAAATTACCAATGTCAAATTTTAAGTTGGGATGTGTTTTACTAGAAAAGAGATGAACTGAGTAACCTAAGTAGTACTCATATGAAGATATAGAAATTCTGTGTGAACCTTAAATAAAATCTTTTCTCTCTCTTTTTTTCTCTCGATTTTCAGTGAAAGGGAAAACATCAAAATGAGGCCATTCTGTCCCTAGCCCCCCTCATCCAATGGTCAGGTTAGGGGTGGTAGAGGATCTCTGGGGGATATAGTAGGAGGAGGAGTGGGTGTTAGAAGATTGGAGCAAAAAGTAATGGCATTGGAGTAAACCTGGATGATAAAATTCAGAATATGGATAGAGAAGGGAAAGAGAATGAAATACTCAGAGAAGAAATAAGATGTTTTGAGGAAGCAAATAAAGCACAAAGGCAAGAGGTTAAACAACTAGAAAAACGAACAAAGAAGCTGGAGGGGGAAAAGAGTGAACTAGAAACCAGAATTTCTAAACAAGGAGGTAACAACAAACAGCTGAATGACAACCTGAATGAATTAAATGTTAGTTAACTGCTCTCCTCTGAAATATACAAGATTGAAGCTTGGAATGTCCAGATAAAGGAAACATCGAACACTTTAGAAAAGAGTTTCAGGAGCTGAATATGGTGCCATGAAAACTTTCTTTGCAGATGCACTATAGAGGAATGTGGCAGTAAAAGAGGCAGTGAGCGTGGTGGCACTGGATAGCATACAAACTGATGACTAAAAAGAAACAGTAAAAGAAAAATGAAAGACGTTGTGATGGAAAGGGCTAATTCACTGATTAAACAGGCACTTGATAAAGAGAAGACTGTGATAATCTCAGGCATAAGTGAATCCCAGGAGTCAACATGGCAGGAGAGACTTGAAGAAAACAAAGCTAGTAATTTAGACCTGATAAAGAAGCTTGGAGTAGTATGTGGTCCTGAGGGTAGTGTACACATTAACCAACTAGTTAAATATTCTAAGGAGGGAAAGCAAAGACCAACAAAAGTAACCTTTGAGAGAGGAGACTCATGTAGAGAAATACTGATGAGGAAAAAGAGCATAAAAGACCTTCAAGAATTTAAAATAATGTTCATTAAGCCATACAGAACACAGGAAGAGATGGAAAGGATAAGAAAACTTGTTGCAATAGGCTAGAAGGGTAAATGAGGAAAGAAATGAAGAAGAGAAGAAACATTTTCCTTTCAGAGTTCTTCCAGACAAAGAGGAGATAAGGAAGATAATGAATGCAGATCAGGGGATGGGGCCTCATTAAGACTGCTGTACACAGATGCTAATGGAATAGCTTGTAAGGCAGTAGCATTAAAAGATAGGATTCACAAGAGTAAGGCAGATATAGTATCAGTTACAGAGACTAGGTTACTTGAGGACATAAACAGTGGCACAGTTTCTCCTATAGGCTTCAGAATATTAAGGGTTGAAAGATCTGAGAGAACTGATGGGGGGATAGTACTGCTCATAAGTGAAAGGTTTCAGATTGAAGAAATAAACTTTGCTATAAAAAGTGAGTTCATGGAATTTCTTGTTGCTTGCATAAATACTGGGTCAGAGACCATTATGATAACTGTTGTATATAAACCACAAAGGAACCAACATAGGCTAGAGGTTTATGAGGAAAGTCACATAGGCACTATTGAAGCCATAAAATCCATTGTTAACATTGCACAGGAGAGAAAATGTAGGATTATGATTATGGGATATTTTAATCATAGAGATTGATTGGATAAATCTTGACCCTCACAGTGGTGAGGTCTCATTCAGGGAAAGATACCTATACTGTGTACAAGGGAACTTCCTATACCAACATTTACTGGAACCAATGAGGGCCAGGGGTGGGGATGAGCCGTCGTTGCTTGATCTAGTATTCACAGATAATGTGTTGGATATTGAAAAAATTGAGTATGAACCACCAATGGGAAAGAGCGACCACTGGGTGATGTTGATGGAGTATATCATCAAAGATGTTCTGCCTGAAAGAAGAGGCACTGAGGACATGAGGAGGAACTATCTGAAAGGTGATTACATTAAAATGAATGAGCTTTTTGCAGTTATTGACTGGAGGACCTTATTTAACAACAAATCTGTACAAGACATATACGACATCTTTTGTGAGAAATATAGGAAGATAGCAGATTGTTGATTACCTGTCACCAAAATAGGAGTAATTCATGCCAGAGAGAAATGGTTCAATAATGAGTGTAAGAGAGCTAATGAGTGGAAAGACACTTGCTGGAAAAGGTATAGGAGGAGAGAAAACATAAATACCTGACAGACTTATAAAATATTAAATGGCAAAAAATGATTACCTAAGTAAAAGAAGACAGGCAAAGAGGGACTATGAAAGGGATGTCACCCTGAAAACAAAAAAAAATTCCAACCTTTTCCATAGCTTTATCTGATAAAAACTGAAGGTAAAAGAACAGGTTTTAAAGCTTAAGAAAGAGGATGGAAGCATCACTGAGACAGATGAAGAAAACTGCAAAGAATTGAACAAGGAGTTTCAGTCAGTATTTACTGTAGAAAATAACCCAACCCCTCAGATTGCAGAGATAGAAACTCTTGGGCAGGTATTAGACAAAATTATCTTGTCAGCCACAGAGATATGCAAAGTGCTGATGGAGTTAGATGCCCATAAAACTACTGGCCCTGATGATATATCTCCTTATGTATTAAAGAAATGCGCTAATTCAATAGCAGCAGCACTAAGTATCATATTTGAAAAGTCTCTGGAGTCAGGGGAGATTCCACAATGCTGGAAACAAGCGAACGTGGTACCTATCTACAAAAAGGGAAAGAGGGATGCAGCTCTAATCTACAGACCTGTTTCCTTGACCAGCATAGTTTGCAAAATTATGGAGAAACTACTAAAGGAAACATATCTCTATTCACTTGGAATCCTTCAACTTTTTGTCAGTGAGACTACATGGGTTTAGAGAGGGTAGATCAACAGTAACAAACTTATTAGAATTTTATTATGAGGTAAGCCGAATCTTACAAGAAAGAGAGGGCTGGGCAGATTGCATATTCCTAGACTTCCAGAAAGTATTTGACACTCTCCTACATGGGAGACTTATTAAGAAGCTGCAAGCAATGGCAAGAATAAGTGGAAATGTCTTGGAATGGATCAAAACTTACTTAGAAGGAAGGGAACAGAGGGTTAGATTAAGACACTCAGTGTCTGAATGGAGAAAAGTTAGTAGTGAAGTTCCACAGGATTTGGTTTTAGGGCCACTTTTGTTCCTTGTATATGTAAATGACCTACCAGAGTCTGTAAATTCTTTCATGAATATGTTTGGAGATGATGCAAAGATTGTGAAAAAAAGTAAGAGACGAGAACAATGGTAGAGAACTTCAGAAAGACCTAAATAGTCTGCATGAGTGGTCACAAAAGTGGCTAATGAAATTCAATACTTCAGAATGTAAGGTAATGAGAATGGGTACAAGTGCAAGAAGGCCCAAGCTTGACTGCCAAATGGCAGGAGTGGAACTTCAAGATATAGAGAATGAGAGAAATCTAGGAGTAAACATACTGACCAATTTGTCTCCCGAAATGCATATAAATGGCATAGTAATTGCTGCATATGTTTTCTTAGCAAATGTAAGGGTAGCCTTCAGGCACATGGACAAGGAATTGTTCAAAAATAATTATGTAACCTATGTGAGGCCGAAGCTTGAACATGCAGCCCGTTTTGGAATTCGCACTTGAAAAAGCACGTAGTTAAGCTTGAAAAAGTTCAAAGACATTCCACGAAGCTGGTGCCAAAAATACGCAATCTCAGTTACGATAGAGGCTGAAGGAATTAGACTTAGTATCACTTGCAACTAGAAGAATGAGGGAGAATATGGTTATGCTTTTTGAATTCCTTCATGTTTATGACAGAGTGGATTGAGATCGAGATATTGATATGGCTTGCACTAGAACTAGAGGTCATAGTTTGTACCTTCGCAAGAAAATTTTTTTTTGCAGGATGTAAGGAAGTACATTTTTAGTGTAAGAGTAGTTGATAATTGGAATTGGCTAATCGAGGAGGTAGTTAATGATAACTCAATCTATAGTTTTAAGGACAAGTATGATAAGTATCACTAAGTACAAAATGGAACCGACCCAGAGACGGGAAGCTGCGAGCATTGGGCTCTTTCCCAAAAGCACAATTAGGTAATTACCATTAGGTAATTACACATACCATTAGCGCCACTCGAAGTTAGTATAAAAAGGGTAGCTAATTGTTCCTTGGTTTCGACAAAGTTGATCGGAAGCAATACCGTGAATTGGATGATTCCAGAACTAGAGGTCAGTGATTAAAAGTTAGTAAGGAAGCATTTTAGCAGGATGTAAAGAAGCAATATATGGTGTAAGAATAGTTGCTAATAGGAAATTGCTAAGAGGATATAAAGTAATTGCTAAAGGCATCCAAATTTTAAGGGAGAGATATGATAACATGACCCATGGCATCAGTTGCACGTTGTGATACTACAGGTGAAGGGTCTTTTGGACTTAAATAGGACAGTTCCATATTAAGGCTTCCCTCAGTTACAGATATTTTTCCATGCTTATATCAATACCGAATATTTTTGGATATTTGTTAAACATCTTTTATTATCCCTTCACATCTAATAAATCATAACACTCACCATCCCTGTTTCTCTTTACTCTATATATTTTCTTCATGCCCAGGCTCGATGAGGGCAGATTTATTTATTTATTTAATTTTTTTTCCCCGTCCTGGTGTTACAGTTATAAAAAACTGTTAGTGAGTGGGAAAGAAACCGAGCAGTAGGCGGAGCTTACGAACATGGCAGTCTTTCCCTTGAGTAAAATTAGGTAATTACGCATACATACGAGAGGATGGTTAGCTGTTGCATGCCATCTACCAGAATAGAAATTATTTATGCCAATGAGAAAGAACTGGTTATGACTATCGAAGGGCAATGAAGATGAGAGGCAAATCCTGGGATGGGTAGATGAGGAGAAAAACTATAAACGCTTGGCAAAGTTATACATAGGCGAGATATGAGTATACCTATCTTAAGCGATGAAAAAAGGGTATATGAGAGAAACACTGAAAGAAGTATTAAGAAAAATCCCAATATTTTTCCACAGTTTCCTCGTCGGGAAACTAAATGTCAAAGAACAAGTTTTAAAGTTGGAGAGGGCAGACAGAAGCGTTACTGAGACAGATGGAAAAATCTGTGAAATATTTCACAAAAATTTTCAGTCTGTATTCTGTAGCCACCGAGGGCGAGTTGGTAACGTGCGCGACTGTGATTCATTAGGTCGAGGGTTCGTGGCCTGCCACGGTCTGAGGTTAGAAAGGTCATTTACTCAAAGTAACAGTCACACTTGCCAAAATACTTTCGCAAGAAGGCACTGTCCTAGCCCTTATTATAAAAGGGAGTGTATGTCTTAAACCGATCACATGTAAAATACAGAATACTTCAAAGTTCACATAGCGGAGATGAGAGAACAGGGAGCACTATTAGAGAGCTTTGCCTTTTCCACGACTAATGTATGCAAAAGGCTAATACTTATAAAACTGGCTGACCTGATGGAATATCCACTTCCGTAATTATGCGCCGTCCTGTGTAGCACATTGCACCATATTTGAAAAGTTGATGGAATCTGAGGAGATTTTAAGAACCTGGAAAGAAAGTGGAAAACAGACACGTCTTTAACCTATCACTGACGAGCATACTTTACAAGTTCTGGAGAAACTACTGAAAAAGCAAATTTCTATTCAAATGAAACCTTTTACAAATTGCCAGTCAGGAAACTTATTGTAAGTTATAATGACGTAAGCCGAGTCTTACAATAAAGAGAGGGCTGAGTAGATTGTATATTTTTAGAATTCCAGAAGGTGTTTGATACACTCCCACATGGGAGACTCATTACGACGTTGCCAAGATTGGGAAGAATATGTGGAAATATCTTGGAATGGATAAAACTTATTTAGAAGAAAAGGAGCAGAGGTTCAGTGTTAGACATGCATTGTGAATTATATGTCGGTCTGTGAAAGCATTTCTAAAACTTCTTGTAGATGACAGAAAGATCGTGGTGGGGGTTAGAGAGAATAATAATGGTAGAGAACGTCAGGAAAACCCAAATAGCCTGCATGAGTGGTCAGACAAGTGGCTAATGAGATTCATTATATGAACGTGTAAAGTAATGACTTAGGGCATGAGAACAAGAAGGCTCATGTTTAGGTATTTGCCAGCAGGAGAGGAACTTCAAAAGTCTGAGAAAAATTTACATATTTAGTAAATATTTTGGCAGATTTGCCTCAAAAAATGCCTATAAACGATAGAGCAACTGCAGTGTATGTTTTTTTTTTTCCAGCATAAAAGTATGGATTGCCTACAGGTTTAAGGACAAAATATTCAAATATATGTACCTACCTTAAGTAACGGCTAAGATTTAATATTTAGCACCTTTCTGGAATGCACACTTGCAAGACTATATTAACAACTTGGAGAAAGTTCATAGACATGCTATAAAACTAATAACAAAGACACGAATTTCATTTATAATGGAAGGCTGAAGGAGCCAGACTTACTATTATTCGAACCTAGATAAAAGAATGAGGATATGATAGTAATTTTCAAATTTTTGCACGATTTTTGAAGAGTTAATAGGAAGCGATAATTTGATATGGAGGGCTCTAGAACTAGATGTCATAGATTGCAGCTTCTTATGATATCATCTTTTGCAAGATATAAGGAATTACATTTTTAACGTAAGAGTAGTTGTTAACTGGAATTCGCTAAGCGAAGAAACGATAAATGCACTCATTGCATTGTTTTGAAGAAGGATATGATGAATGTTATTGTGTAGAAAATAACAGAGCAATCGACTAGCAGACAGAAAGATACAAGCACAGGTCTCTTTAACGTGAACGCACGTACACACACACACACACACACACGCGCGCGCGCGCGCATATATATATATATATATATATATATATATATATATATATATATATATATATATATATATATATATATATATATATATATATATATATATATATATATATATATATGTGTGTGTGTGTGTGTGTGTGTGTGTGTGTGTGTGTGTGTGTGTGTGTGTGTGATTACCTAATTGTGATTACGGGAAAGAGCCCAAAGCTCGTATCTTCCCGTCTCCTCATCGGTTCCATTTTATACTATGGATTGAGATAGCATAAACTACCTCCTCGCTTAGCCAATTCCAATTATCAACTACTCTTACACTGAAAAAGTATTTCCTTACATCCTGCAAAGAAGTTTTCTTACGAAGCTTCAAACTATGACCTCTAGTTCTAGAGCCAGCCATATCAAAATATCGATCCCTATCCACTCTATCATAACCATGAAGGAATTTAAAGACTGTCACCATATCCCCCCCTCACTCTTCTAGCTTCGAGTGATGGTAAGTCTAATTCCCTCAGCCTCTCATCATAACTGAGATTGCGTATTTCTGGCACCAGTTTCGTGGCATGTCTTTGAACTTTTTCAAGCTTAGCTATGTGCTTTTTCAAGTGCGGATTCCAAAAGGGGGCTGCATATTCGAGTTTTGGCCTCACATAGGTTACATAAATATTTCTGAACATTTCCTTGTCCATGTGCCTGAAGGCTACCCTTACATTTGATAAGAATGCATATGCTGCCCTTACTATGCCATTTATATGTATTTCTGGAGACAAATCTGCCAGTATGTTTACTCCTAGATCACTCTCATTTTCTGTCTCTTGAAGTTGTACTCCAGCCACCGAGTAGTCAAACTTGGGCCTTCTTGCACTTGTACCCATTCTCATTACCTTACATTTTGAAGTATTGAATTTCATTAGCCACTTTTCTGACCACTCATGCAGATTATTTAGATCCTCCTGAAGTTCTCTACCATTGTTCTCGTTTTTTACTTTCTTCACAATCTTTGCATCATCTGCAAACATATTCATGAATGAATTTACAGACTCTGGTAGGTCATTTACATATACAAGGAACAAAAGTGGCCCTAAAACTGAACCCTGTGGAACTCCACTACTAACTCTTCTCCATTCAGACACTGATTGTCTTACTCTAACCCTCTGTTCCCTTCCTTCTAAGTGTGTGTGTGCATATATATATATATATATATATATATATATATATATATATATATATATATATATATATATATATATATATATATTATATAACCCAGGGGGGAGTTAACTCCTACTGGGCGCATCCCTCAGGTGGTGGATGAGGGTGGCTCTTAAATTTTTGAGAGCCGTGGACCAAAAACCGATGTCGACAGGCCTTGGAAGCCGGACATTGTATATCCCTGCAAGTGAACCCAATAGGAGCATCAACGGACGGACCAGAGATGTTGAAACCGGGCGCAATATATCGATGACGAAACGAGCTCAAAATAGATTACGATTTGGAATACTCAATGTAGGAACATGCAAGGTTAAAGAAGAAGAATTGTCAGATTTGATGAAGGAGAGAAGACTGGACATATTGGGAATGTCAGAAACCAGATTGAAGAACAAGGAAAGCGGACTAGATCTCGGAGATAACTATGCCTTAATATATAGCGGAATTGAACAGGGAACTGCAAAGTATGGAGTAGCAGTCCTAATTGGACTAAAGTTATCAAGAAGTATCAAAACTGTGAAACTGGTATATGAGAGAATTATGAGAATTTCTCTTCAATTGAAGAGAGGAAGAATGCATATCTTACAGGTGCATGCACCACAACAAGGATTAACCAACCAGATCAAAGAACAATTCTATGGAGAACTCGAGAGTGAATTTGAATTATTACCAGATAATGAAAAGATAATCATAATGGGGGGTTTAAATGGAAGGGTAGGCCTAGACAGAACAAATGTAGGAAATGTTATTGGTCCTTTTGGTGAAGAAAACAGAAATGACGATGGAGCGTGACTTATTGATTGGTGTTTATTGCATAATATGTCTATCATGAATGGATTTTTCAAACAACATGATTCGAATAAATTTATAAGATAACGATGGAACAGGAATACAGGAAAATTTGATAAAATATCGATAATAGACTATTTCCTCTCATCAGATAAAAGGATCTTCAATAATGTATAAGTTCTACCAGGAGATTCCATGGATTCAGACCACAGACTGGTAATAGCAATAATAACACAAGAATGCAAAAGACCCCCAATAACAAACCGGACAAAGAAGATAAAAATTGAAAACCTGAAAGATGCTTCTCATAAGGGACAATTTATACAAAAGTGTGAAGAGATTAAATTGGAAGGGAATGAGGAGGACATTTCTGAAAAGTGGAAATACTTAGCGCTGAAAATGAGAGAAGTGTCGGAGGAAACTCTGGGAGTAACGATGGTGGGTGGCACAAGAAAAAGGCAGACCCTTTGGTGAACTGAAGAAATGAAAATAGCAGTTGAGAAAAAGACAAAAAGTCTGAAGAAGTGGCTGAGACATAAAACACCTGAAGCTAGACTAGAATATGTGATAGAAAGAAGCAATGTTGATAGCCTTAAGAGAACACTTGAAGATGGAGCGTGGAAAGATTTGTCGGAGGAACTAAAATTAGATTTCACCAGAAATAAAAAAAACTTATATGTAAACTGAGTAATAGTTTCAGAAAACCTGTAAATAAAAATAAGATTATAGCTGCCGACAATGGCGAAGTTGCAAATGAGCCAGAGGAAATCAACAGCATATGGACAGAATATATCACCAATTTTTAAATGTCCCTCAAGCTAGTCCGGAAGATGAGCTAGAGGTCGTGAAAGGTCCAGAAGACATGGTGACCATGACAGAGATGAAGGATGCATTGAAAACAATGAGTAATGGGAAAGCATCCGCTATAGATGAACTACCGATTAAACTCTTCAAGGAGGCAAGTGAAAATATAAGAACATATTTACTAGACATCATCAACCAATCGTTATTAGAAGGTATTGACCCTGAAATTTGATGTAAGCAAACCATTTGCCCATTTTTCAAAAAAGGAGACCCAACAAAATGTGAACACTATTGAGGCATTTCCTTGATAAATCATGCATCTAAATTGTATGAAAGAATATTATAAAGAAGAGCTAGGATTATCATTGAACCACAATTGGGAGAATGGCAGCATGGCTTTCGCAACAGCAGAGGGGGGACAGGAACAGATATAATATTTTCCATTCGAGAACTGATGGAAATAGCCTAGGTATTCGATAATAAATTGCACATGATCTTCACTGATCTGCACAAGGCCTTTGACTCTGTACCTAGAAAAAGATTGTGGAAATGCCTACTCGATTATGGAATAAATGGTCAACTACTGAAAGCAATCAAGAGCACGTACAGTCCATGCATAAGCAAAGTAAGCACAGAGTATAAAAATGAAAAATGGTTTGAAATAACATCTGGAGTGAAGCAGGGAAGTGTTTTGTCACCTTTGTTGTTCATAACCTATATGGACAATATCATGAAACAAGTAAACAACCAGCAAGAAACACCAATGAGGACATTAGCCTACGCAAATGATATTTGCCATTGGGAAACAAGTATGGATGGATTGCTGGAGGCTGCGGAAAGAAGGGATAGGGGACTTGAAGGGGTGGGAGTGAAGATAAATAAAATGAAGACTGAAGTCATGGTATTTGGTAGAGGAGAAGAGATCCTAAATATAAGTCTCAATGGAACTACACTCCCACAAGCAAAAGAATTTAAGTATCTTGGAGTAAAGATTAAATCAACTGGAGGTATGCACGATGAGATCACTGAAAGAATCAATAAATGCTGCAGACAATTCCACATGCTCTACCCATTCTCCTAAGGAAAATATATCCCAGCAAAAATTAAGAGACTAGTCTACACGACTGTCCTTATACTAACATTAATCTATGGAGTTGAAAGTTGGACATTGACCATAACAGACATGAGTAGCTTAGTAGCTGCAGAAATGAAACCTATCAGACTTGTACTCGGTAAAACACGAATGGATAGAATAAGGAATGAAGAACTTAGAAGAAGACTAGGAGTGGTATCATTGAAAACAAAAATTGAGCAAGCTAAGTTGAGGTGGCTGGGATATGCACAGAAAATGGAGGAGGCAAGAATTCCAAAACTAGCATTCAGATTGGACACCAGACGGAAGAAGGCCCAAAGGCCGCCCACGAAAAAGATGGAGGGATAGTATACAAGAAATCTTAACAAAATATAGACTGGGAAGACTGAATAGATTGGAGGAGGAGGAGGATATCTTCCGGGAC
>JAXCGZ010006811.1:0-25532 GCA_037179515.1 Halocaridina rubra
AGGCAAATGCAATTCACATGAACTTAGAAAAAATTTCTTCAGGAGAAAACCCTAACATTAGAAAAGGTTTTAGACACAGTTAGGATTCTGGAAGTAACAAATTGTCAAGCTCAAGCCATTGAGGGTTCACAAAATAATTCTTAGGTTAATAAAGTGTCCTCCCAGTATGGTAAACGGCAATGGCAATGACAGCTCAAAGGAAACCTAAATGTTAACAATCCACAAATACAAAACCATGTTTCAGGTGTGGTAAGGCAGGTCATTATCCTAGTGACAGGGCAAAGTGTCCAGCAACTGACAAGAAATGTAACAGTTGTGGATGCAAGGGTCATTTCAGAAACATGTCTAGGCTCCGCAAAACAGAGAAACACATCAATTATACCTAAGTTAAACCTGAAATACAACAGAATGGTCAGTCAGATGAGCCATCAGAGCAATTAGACAGTAGTAAACCAGAATTTGCCTTTCAAATTAACTCTATAAGTAGCAAAGACAAGAGGTTAATGATTACAGTAAATATAAACAGTGTGCCGGTTGTCATGCAAGTTGACACAGCAGCAGACGTCTCTGTGATGTCAGAACAGGTGGCATGCAACATACCTAATTTGTCCATAGAAGCTTGCAATAAAGTTCTGTGGAATTACAATGCACACAACACCGACGTAGAAGGTTCAGCCAAGGTTAATGTTCAGTATGATCAGCAGAGAGTACAGGATCTGCCCCTCACCATTGTAAAAGGTCAAGGTCAGACATTAATGGGCTTAGATTGGTTGAAACAATTTCTGTTAAAATGGATAGAGATTTTGAAGGTTCTGAAGGTAGAATATAAAACTGTTACCCTAGTGAGTGATGTGTATTCAGAATTTAAGGAAATTTTTACTGAAGGGCATGGTACAGTAAAAATAACAACACACACAGAGGAAACCTTATTTCCGAAGTCTGATGCAACACCCAAGTTTTTTGCTACTAGACCTATTCCAATTGCTCCAAAGGCCTTAGTTGACCATGAAATTAAAAGGTTAGAAGTAGAAGGCACATGGGAGAGAGTAATGTATTCAGACTGGGGAACCCCTTTAGTTCCAGGAGACAAACAAGATAAAGGTAACACTAAACCCACAGTTACAAATACCCCAATACCCTCTACCCAGCCCTACAAACATGTTTGCAGCCCTAGGAAAATGTAAGGTCGGTTCAAATATTGAACTAAAACATGCCTTTCAGCAGTTAGTCATGGATGACAAGCCACAAGAATACTGTACAATAAATACTCATTTAGGGTTATTTCATCCCAAAGGACTACCGTACTGAGTAACCTGCAGTCCCACAATATGGCAGCAAGCCATGGATAAAATATTCACTGGATTGCCTGGAGTATTTTGTTTAGTTGATGACATATTAAAGTTAAAGTTAAAGTTTGCCGGTGTTTCAGTTCCGATATCCATCTGAGATGCTCCTCAGAACGTCAGCCGAGGCAAGCCCGAGCCCCCCCACTGTGGTGCCCATCCACAGCAAGTAACCTTCTCAGTAAACAGCTTAAACTCTCGGTCCTGAGCGGGAACCAATCTGTCGACCTCATGAATGCGAGGCCAACGAGTTACCACTGTACTAGCCAGAAACAGGAAAAAACGAGAGAGAGTATCACAAAAGACTAGTAGCAGTATTGAAACACATCCAAGAAAATGGAATGAAATAAAAAGAGCAAATGTCATTTAAAGTTTCAGCAATTGAATATTTAGGATTCAGTATAAATGACCAGGGTATGCACAAGACAGATGACAATGTCAGGGCAGTACAGTCAGCAAAAGTGCCTAAAAATTTCAAGGAGCTACAGCCAGTTTTAGGACTTGTGACATTTTGCAAAAAGTTCATAAAAGACTTAGTTACCCTACCTGTACCACTATATTGACTGTTAAACAAAAACGTAGCATGGCACTGATCAGTGGACTGTCAGCAGTCATTTGAGAAGATAAAAGCAGAAATAACTTCTCCAAAGTTCCTGACGCATTTCAGAATGAACTTGCTGGTAAAACTAGTGTGTGACGCCTCAGAGGTAGGCTTAGGTGTAATTGTAGCTCATGTAATGCCCGACGGCACAGAAAGGCCAATTGCTTATGCATCTAGATCGTTCAATAAGGGAGAAAGAAACTATTCACAAATTGAGAAGGGAGGGCCTTGCACTAGTGTATGCTGTAAAGAAATTCCACATATACCTATACGGCAGGAAGGAATCTGTTAGTCACTGACCACAAACCATCATTAGCCATTTTAGGTCCAAAAGCAGGTTTACGTACTCTAGTCGCTGCATGACTACAATGGTGGGCTATCATTTTGGCAGCTTATAATTATACATTTGAGTACAAGTCAACTACCAAGATAGGAAATGCAGATGCACTGTCCCACTTACCCGTAGACAAACCTTCTACAGATCATGATGTCGGTATTTTGTTGTTAGACAGCTACAACTTACCTATCACACCTAAACATATAGCTAAAAGCACAAAACAGGATCCATTATTGTCCAAGATACTTCAGCATTTACTTACTGGTCGAGTTCAACAATGATTCAGGAAGAATGTAAACCATATGTGGCAGTATGGTTTGAAATTAGTGTAGAACAGGATTGCATATTACGTGGGGCCAGAGTTGTTGGTCCTAAGCAGCTTAGGAAACAGGTACTCACTGATCTACATGAGGATCACCAGGGCTTTGTAAGGTCTAAAGCAATAGCTAGAAGTTACATGTGGTGGTCGGGAATGGACAAGGACATTGAAATGTCTGTTCGGAAACGTACGACTTGTTCCATCAATCAAACTAATCCCAAAACCAGCATGTTTGCACCCCTGGGAATATCCTAGACATGCTAGGCAACAGCTACACATTGATTTTGCTGTCCCATTTCTTGGATATTCTTACTTAATTGTTGTCGATAGTTACAGTAAATGGCCAGAGATTATTTCAATTCAGTCAGCTACCTCACTTTGCACTATCAAAGCACTAATGATGCATTTTGCAACCCATGGTCTGCCAGAGTGCATAGTATCTGATAATGGTCCTCAGTCTTGATTCAAAGATTTTTTGGATGTAAATGGCATCTTACACACCTTTTCTGCACCGTACCATCCTGCCACAAATGGAGAGGCTGAAAGAGTTGTCCGGACATTTAAGCATAATATGAACTATCAACAAGCTTCGCATGCTACTGTTCCTACTAGCATAAGTAAATTTCTCTTAAGTTATCGAACTACTACGCATGCAACTACGGGTATGGCACCATCAGTTTTGTTGATGGGGAGGAGGATTAGGACTAAATTAGATCTGATGCTACCTGATTTTCTTAGTGATCAGCAGAACAAAGCTGGACACAATTACAACACCAAAGGAGATACAACACATTCAACCTTCATCTCCATCTCCCGTACTTGTATGATCATACACAAAACCAGACTAGTGGATACCTGGAGAAATTACACGAAAGGTTGGGATTATGCATTACGATGTTTGAGTAAATGGGAATGTAATGAAGAGACACATTTATCAGCTAAAGCCTTCTTGGTCTGACAATAGGCATCACCTCTCAGCAGATCAGTCTGATACTGAACAAACTCTTCATCCCAGAAATGCAGTGGAACCAGCCACGAACACAGACGTTTCATTCTCAGCAGACGCATTAACAGTGCCTTCACCCCAGCGTCCAGTTGCACACAGGGTACTTCCTGATGGGGACACCAGAGGAATTGCCCCTAAGAAATTGAATTTGTAACCATGCATGATATTATGATAATATTGATATCAAGACAAGATATATTTTGCATATACCCATACATGTACTCAAAACTCTTTTAAGGGGGAAGGAAGTGTTGTGTCTAAGATACCCCTTTAATTAGTGTTAAGTTTTCTATTGCTCACTCAGTAAGTGTTTTCTATTATTTACATTTGACAACCATAATTAGTATGTTTCGATCCTTTATATTAGAGCTTTGATCCTTTTATTAAATATTTCAGTATTATCCAGTATGATTGACTGTTCTCATGTCATTTATATATTTTGTTTAGTTTTAAAATTTATACTCTTCTACAAATGACATAACGAAATAAAAGCAGTTACAGTATAGTTGTGCATACATATCCACCCCACTTCATCTCTATAACATTAACGATGAGAATGGGATATGTATTATAATGACTACACTTCATACACAGTTATAGAGCTTCATAGAGCTTTACAATTCTCTACTTATCTTGAACAGGTAAGAAACATAACGAAGGAAATGTTCAAAAATATTTATGTAGCTTATGTGAGACCAAAGCTTGAATATGCAGCACCCTTTTGGAATCCACACTTGAAAAAGCATATAAATGAGCTTGAAAAAGTTCAAAGCCATACCATGAAACTGTTGCCAGAAATACGCAATCTCATGCATGAGGAGTGGCTGGAGAGGCTGAGGAAATTAGATTTGCCATCACCCGAAGCTAGAAGAATACGGAGGATATGGTGTCGGTTTCTAAATTCCTTCATAGTGTTGACAGAGTTGATAGGGACCAATATTTTGGTATTGCTGACTCTAGAACTAGAGGTCATAGCTTGGAGCTTTGTAAGAAAATTTCTTTGCAGGATATAAGGAAGTACTTTTTAGTGTAAGAATAGTTGATGATTGGAAGTAGTTAAGCGAGGATGTAGGTAATGCTAACTCAATTCATAGTTTTAAGGACAAATATAATGAGCATCATTGAGTATAACAATGAAACCGACAAGGAAACGAGGAATTACGAGCATAGGCCTTTTTCCCGTAGGCACTATTAGGTAATTACTTATAGGTAATTACTACAAGTCCAAGATCCGTGCATCTGCCCTCCTATATATGAGCCATGCGAGTAGCAGCTAGAGAGCAACCAGTGTCACTGAACAACACTACAACTCCTTCCATTTCCTACAATTCTAGTACCGCTGTCTTAAGGTTCGGTGACACACTGTTGTATCGGCACGTATAAGGCTGGGCTACAGACCTCTGTGGCAGGTTGCAGGATTGGATGATGAGCATCATTACACCTCCTGCCTCGTTTGTCTCTCGACCAATTCTAATAACTTGCAACACTACTTCCTAGTCTGTCCTGCAGTGAGAGCTATGTTTCCACACAGGCAGCCTCTCTCAGCAACATGCCTACACCCTTTAGTACATGACCATCTAAATGTGGTTCTGACGTGTCATCTACAGTTTGGCGGATGTCAGTATTTATAAGGATTTTTCACTCTATTGTGTACTAAATTTCATATTGTTGTCAAGGAAACTATATTTGCACGTTATTATTCCTTTAATATAGTTTTCATTTATATTTGATATTTTATTATAAATTGTAAGATAGTATAAATTGTATACATTGTTTTTAGTAATATTATTGTACGTCTTTAGCATCGCATACATTCATGTGTGTCATGGTCTGAAGACTATGTTTTTTATACACCTACCTGATTAACTCCATAATGCTCAAATAGTGAACTTTAAGTTTCCATTATTAAATGAACTGTATATAGTAAGACATGATATATTGTATATTTTGTATATGGTAGGATGTGCAAAATGCTTTTAGCTTAACCCTTTCGAGCACCATAAGTTTCTATAAGCTTTTTTTTATGCTCATTTATGAATTCCTGTCTCTGGCCAGCAGTTTTATTTTAGCTTGCCGAAATATCTTGTTTCTCAGCTATTTTCCTCCCCCAAACCTAGATTTATCATTCATTATACATAGTATATCAGTGACTTCTATATATGTTGTAGTTTTTGGTGAATCATTAAAAAAAGATAATAATTCATAGGACCGTTTATGGACATGGAAAATAGAGTGTGCATATAGATATGTAACCTTTGTTTTATGCCTAGCCATTAATGCCACATCATTGGAGAGGGTTGATTTCAAGAATAGTGGCAATATTGATAATATCTTGGAGATCATTGTAAACTTTTATATTATTACGAGGGTTTTTCCAGAAAGTGAGAAACTGTCAATTGTCAAGCCTGTTATAAAAGGTACTCTTGCTTGTCAAGTTTTGAGCTCATATAGACCAGTGTCGAATTTGTCATTCTTATCAAGGATTATAGAATGTGTCATTATTGAGCAACTTCAAGAATATTTGTGGAAGAAACAGGTTTTGCCTGATGAACAGTCAAGCTATAGGAAATTATATTCAACGAAAACTGCACTGTTTTCAGTGGTAAGCGATTTGATTCTTTTAATGGATGAAGGACTATGTGGCATCTTGATCCTTTTGGACTTTAGTGCTGCTTGATACTGTGGCACATAACATGTTGATAGGTGACTTTGGAAATTATTGGTATAGAGGGGGAGGCGCTTGAACTTATGAGAGACTATTGAAAGAAGAACATATTGTACACAGATTGGGAATTAGTTCTCTGAGAAACAGAGCCTGTCAAGTGGGGTACCACAAGGTAGTGTGCTTAATCCAATCCTCTTTTGTATTTATACAGTTGTGTTGTCATATATACTTAAGAGACATGGGGTATTTCTAAACTCTCTGCAGATGATTCTCAATTCTACTTGACCTTTAATAATACTGAATATACTGTAGTAAGGTTGAGTGAAATCATGATGGATGTTAAAGAGAGGATGGAAATGGATCATCTAAAATCAAATAATGACAAGACAGAGTCCATGATTTTAGGAAAGAGAGGTGACCTTAGAAGGTTGGAAGATGTTTGTAGTTGAATATTGATGGGGCAG
Source organism: Halocaridina rubra (assembly GCA_037179515.1). Taxonomy (NCBI): domain Eukaryota; kingdom Metazoa; phylum Arthropoda; class Malacostraca; order Decapoda; family Atyidae; genus Halocaridina; species Halocaridina rubra. Next base: position 6,736 of record JAXCGZ010006811.1, read on the forward strand.
AGCTTGGTGTCAAGAGGTCTGTGAAGGATTTGGGTGTAATGTTATATAGTAACTTATCTATGAAAGAGCAAATAGACAAAGTAGTAAGAGTGGCTGGTTATCACTTGAAAAATATTGCTTTTGTCAAGAACTATATTGATGAATCTTCGCTAAGGAAGCTTATTCACAATCATGTCATCAGTAGATTACCAAAATATCTACTGCGCAATACAGCATGTCATGAACAGAGCTACTTGACTAATAAAGGGTATGCCATAACATGATAGAATTACTCCTGTACTGATCCAACTACATTAGCTATCTATTATAGCTAGAATTGTATTCAAGATTTGTGTCATGGTGTATCAAGCGATTAATCATGTGTGGTTTTGTGGAGACAATAGTTTTTGTGTATGATTCTGTATGATATGAATCTGGTAGCACCATTTGGCAACACTGTGAATGTGATGTTGTTTACAGTTTTCGGCGGACGTTCAGGGGGTGAAGAGCAGTGCTTGTGGGGTTGTCGAGTTGGTAGAGTTGTGTGATGGATTTGCTTTGCTGGTTGAGTTGTGAGACGGAGTTGCTGTATTACTGAGTTGTGGATGATTGGCGGGAGCTGCCAGTGTAGGTGGTGATTTCTTTTTGTATGCGGTGGTTTGGCGAAAAGGGGCAAGAAATTCAGGTTTTGAACAGTTGTGAGTGGGCTTTTAACTTTCTACACGTGCAGGTGGAGTTAAGTTAAGGTAAGTGATATATATTATTTTTATTTCTATCTCGGCCACAAGATATCTAGGCTGCCTAAACTCACCATGGCTGGAAAACAAAAATTGTGGTGAAATGATGAAATCATTTGATGGCCAAGGTGATGTGGTTGCCCGGCGAGATTGGTGGATATTAAGGATTTAGCCAGTTTTATACCTTTGTACCTGGAAGGAGATGCTTTGGCTCTGTATCTCGAAATGAGTGATGATGATCAGCTAGATGCCAAGAAGATCGAGAGCAGATTGAAGTTGGCCTTTTTACAAGGAACATTGGAAGCGTATTGGAGGCTTAGGAAGACACGCTGGACAGGTGAGCAAGTGGATGTTTTTGCAAATGAGATCAGGCAATTAGCAGGATTGGCAGGATGGAAGGGAGAGGGTCTGGAGCGGCCCGTAAAGCTGGCATTTGTGACTGGTTTCCCAGATCGGATCTCCATGGAACTTCAGCAGACAAAGGATGTTGAAACAGTAGATATGACTGAAATAATTGCAAGAGCTAACATTAGCTGGGGATCAAGAAGTTGTGGCCAGGGGACCTTCATTGATGGTAAGGCAGCAAAGGTCCCAGTTGCCGGGGGTTTCATCATCACAAGGCCAGCAAGGAGGCAGGAAAGGAGAAAATTATATGTTCAAGGGTCGCTGTTACAGGTGCATATGGCAAGAGAGTGCAAGGAGCCATGATCACCCATAATGTGCTTCAAGTGTGGGAAGGAAGGTCATATTGCAAGCCACTGCAAGAAGGAAATGGACAAGGGGGAGCTGCAGCATTTCCACCCTCATTGCCAGTGATCAGTGTTAGCATGGGAGGAAGGAAGGTGAGGGCACTTGTCGGTTCAGATTGTTCCATCACAGTGTGTGCTTCTCAATTGGTGGGGAAATACACAGCGAAGGTAGAGGGGATAATAATGGTGGATGGAAGACAGATTGAATGTGAGCAGTAAAGAGATAGAGTTGACAGTGCAAGGTATACACCTGAGAACTACAGCAATTGTAATTGCTAAGATGATAAGCTGGCATAGATGTAGTAATGGGAATGGATATGATTAACATACTGGACGATGTGACAATTCGTGATGGATTTGCTGCTTTTTGCAATGTGCCGGTACCAGTGAACATTTCGCAAGTAGTTAGAGGCAGGATAAGGTGTGCAGTGACATTTGTGAATGCAGGGCTGGAAAGGGTGGCAGGAAAAGTGAAAGCCAAGGAAGATGGGAGGTTGATAGGACAGTCTGTGCAAGATCGTGGACAAGGATTTCATTGCGGAGTTTGGAGATACTAAGTGGGTGGTGGAGTGGTATTTAAAAGAGGGGCTGCCTATTTTAAAGAACAAGGTGGGCTGCTATGAGAGTGCAATCAGAGAGCATGTTAGAAATGAATTTGACCGAGAGGTGGAGAGGTGGATCTATGAAGGTATACTGGTGCCATGGGGGATGGAAATAGAATGTGGAGTACTACCATTGATGGTGGTGGTTCAACCAAACAAGAACAAAGTTTGGCCAGTACTGGACTACCACGAACTTAACCGATGCGTTATATTTCACACTGGAGATGAAACTACTAATGTTTGCAGTGATACGCTAAGGGAGTGGAGGCAGATGAGTGGGGCCTCTGCTATAGTTGATCTGAATTCAGCTTACCTGCAAGTCCACGTTGCAGAGAAGCTGTGGAAGTACCAACTTATGAATTATAGAGGAAGGACATACTGCCTCAACGAGGCTGGGCTTCAGACTAAGCTCATCATCAAGAATCATGACCTAGTTCATCAAGACAGTATTAAGCAAGGGGAAAGGGATGGAAGTGGTCACAGTCTCGTATATAGACGATATACTGATAGAAGAGACCAAGGTTAGTGTATTAGAAGTTGTGGAGCACCTGCGTCTGTATGGGCTTGCTACGAAACCACCTGAACCACTAGAAGGTGGAACTGTTTTGGGTCTGAGATTGGAGAGAGAGAAGAATGGTGAGCTAATTTTTGTAGGGGTAATGAGACTCCGGAAGTGCAGCAAGAAATAAGTAGGAGAGAGCTCTTTTCTGTGTGCAAAAAATTGGTGGGTCATTATACTGTGGCAGGTTACTTACGAGTGGCTTGTAGTTACTGAAGAAAACTCATCATCAATGCAAACTATCTTTATTGACAATGATAGTGGCAATTCCCTGCAACGAAAAGAAACTACAATCAGAGAATGCCAAAATAAAAACATATTTAGCTAAGTATGAGATGAATCAGATATGATGAACAAATTAATGTATATGAAAACTATATTAGACTAGAAAAGATGTAGGCCTAGGCCTATAAGCCCTTGTACTTGGTAATAAGTTGAATGTTAGCCTACTCTTAATAAAATATTAATAGTAATAATGAATAATTTACTAAATATATAGAAAATCTGAAAGAAGTATCTTGGCAAAAACTTAATATCCAAAAACACGCTAGGCTAGGCCTAGTCTATAAGAAGTACCTTGATAAACAAACTTAGTATTCAAAAACATGCTAGTCCAGACCTATGTTATATGTGTTATCCACTTACATCTTGCAACTGTCAAGGGATGGATATTAGTCTTTAAACAATAATACATTAATACTGTAATAATAATAATTTTCCATGTAGTAGGTTGGCCCATGGCACCAACTGCCCATTGCAATACTACCTGAAGGGGCTATTGGACTTAAATAAGACTGTCCAGGACAGTTTGATGTTAAGTCTTCCTTCACTTACGGTTCTCTTTCTATGCCAACATCAACACCGAATATTCTTGGATATTCATTGCACGTCTTATTATCCCTTCACATCTGACAAGACACAATACACTCCCGATCTCTGGTTCTCTCTATGTTTTCTTCGTACCCAGGCCTGATGAGGGTAGATTTATTTTTTGTTTGTTTGCTCATCCTGATGTCACAATCATAAACAAATGGATAACTTTAACCTATCTAATAGTTTGAAGATTGAAATCATAAAATAAGAAGGAGAGGGGGACAAACTCTGTACTCCTGATAATTGTTAACAGCTGACTGCAGTGTTACCAGATATGTAAGTATTGCTGATAATTGCAAACAGCTGATTGCAGTGTTACCAGATATGTAACTATTGTCATCCCCCCCAGCTCGTTTTAGTTCCCACAAGCTTATCTACTACAGTATCCAATCACCTGATTCATGCCACATCGGTTTCCTGGTCACACGACGAGGACGTGCAGCAGGCAGTGTGGGTGATGATGTTGGTGCGACATGACCTGCAGATGAGGGAGACGTAATGCGATCTATTAATGGTAACGGTGATGCTGGGGCATCACTCGCAAGAGGATTTTATTGCACAATAGATGAAAGTGGCTTAACAGGTGTCTGAGTAGATGGCGATGGGTCTTTGACAGTGTCTGGCGAGGAGGAATGGCTGTGGATTCCACAGTAAAGAATATGGGGGAGAGGGTGCAGGCATGGCAATATTCGTTGGTGCTAGGAGAGAGGCACGGAGGTGCTTCCTGTTCCGTTTAGTCAACCTGCTGTACTTGTCATGATCCAGAACCTCGGTGACTGTGCCAGTTCTATCCCAGCGCTTAGGATGATTTCCAGCACTAATTTGCACAAAGCACCTGTCCCCGATGTGGAGCGGGCGGGTAGGTTGAGTAAGATCATCAAGGGACTCCTTTGACCCAGCATAACGTGTACAGAGAGCCAACTCCATTTTCCAAACCTCCCGCCATGAAGGTCCGATGTTTGGGTTGGAGAACTTTTCCAGCATGTTCACAAAAGCAAGTGAGTCCCTCAATGACTATCCAAAGATGATTTGCGCAGGAGAGATGTCACAGTCAGGGTCAGGCATGTTTCTCAGTTGTAGAAGGGCTCTCAGGTAGCGGTCATTATCAAGAATTCCTGTTGGGTCAATATTGGATAACAGAAGCCACTTTGTGCTTTTGACAGCGACCTCAGCCTACCATTCGATTGTGGGTGATATGGAGATGACAAACGATGCTTGACACCCCATTTATTAAGGAAATCTTGAGTGGCACTGGCTGTGAACTCTGGACCACCGTCACTACAGAGTTCCTTAGGGATGCCAAATGTGGCAAATAATGATCGGAGGCATCCGATGAGGCATGTAGCACCTGCATGTGAGGAACCAGGAAGGCATGCAAACACTTCTGACCAACCAGATAGACAGTCGCCAAAAACCAGGTATTTTCACCCAACAAAGTCAAAATAATTGGCGAAGACAGATTTAAAAGAGGTTGATGGGGGCGTCGTTGATACTGCTGGGAGAGGGGGGAGCGATGGCGCACTGCGGTTGCAGTCAACACATGCTGCCCATATTGCACGAATGTCAGCAGTAAGCCCTGGCCAGAAGACAATGGCATGTGCATGTAACTCCATCTGTGAAGTTCCTTGGTGAGCTGAGTGAAGGTTGTTCAGAATGGCACGATGGAGCGAGGGTGGAACCACGACCTGATCTTGATAGAAGACAGCACCATCTGAAGTGTAGAGTGCATCCCGGTATTGCCAAAATGGGGCAGCACGTGGCATAATCATGTCAGCGTCTGGAAAGCCATTCTCAATTGTTTGGACAAGAGCCCACATGTGGTCATCCTCCTGAGTTTCTTCAACAATACGGAACCATGGGAGTATCACAACCTCGGCAGATTTGTGTTGGATATGGGCAGCAAGCGCATATTCCATCTGATCATCGGTGCTTAGGGAGCTATTGTGACTGATGGCGAGGGATTGCAAGAGGTTGCATCAGTGATCTTATCAAGGGCACGGTCAGCAAAAATCTTGACCAATGGTTTGTGGTCAGTTACAATTAGCAAGTTATCGCACCCCCTGCGTAAAGAAAGAATTTATTCCAGACCCCATGCAACAGCGAGTGCCTCTCCTTCATTCGGTGCGTATCTTGACTCTGCACTTAAGAGGAAATGGGACCCGGTAAGAACAATGCATCATCCATCCACACAGCAATCCAGAATTCCTGAGGGGCAGATGCAGTGTTTGTGAAGCAAGAAATAACCAATGCCACTTGTCGACCAATCTGGCCTAAGGCAAGTCCTTATTAACACATCAAATATCTTCACACCTTCCTTGATCACCTCAACAATGGCGGCTTACAAGGCTTGAAATGCTTCTTCAAGTACTGGGGTCCAAAAGAACTTATACTTTGGGCTGAGGAAAGGCCAAGCCAGCTGCCAATGGCAGTAATGGAGGTGGGACTTGGGAAGTCCCTGATGCCATTGAGGAATTTGGTCTGGGGTTCAATAGAAGAGTCAGTGATGCGGAAGCCGGCAAAGTCAACTTCTTGTTCTGCAAATTGGAACTTTTCTGGATTTAATACTATGCCCGCATCACCAACAGTCTTCAGGAAATCTATAGTGTGCCACCGGTGGTCCTCTAAGTTCTCATCATGAATTACGGTGTCGTCTACACACCTTTCTTTGTGCTCAAAGTCAGACAGGATTGCATTGAACCGGTTGCTGTAGCCATCGCCTGATGAGAGGAATTCTTGTGGGGCTTGACAGTAGTGCCATCTGCCAAATGGTGTGATAACCAATGCTCAATAATAGCAAGATTTGTGAAGAGGAGTGGAATGGTAGCCATTCCAGCATCTGATACGGTCTTCCATGTATTTCCTGGTATTCATCTTGCCAGGCTAAAGGATGGCTCACAAGCAAATGTTTCTCGTTTACAGAATTTATATAGCGTGGAGAGGTCCAAGGTCCGATGCGGGTTACCATTGTGCTTGCATGTGACGACCATTCTGTGGCACCATATTGCTAGCTCACCATAGGGTACTCATTGTGACAGCGTGTTTCGCTCAGTCACCAGAGGCTGTTAGATGCCTTATTAATTAATTTAGTAACTTAACTGTCATTTTTCTAACAAATAAAATAATTCCCACTTCTTGATTTTTGCAGAATTATGATTATTTGCAATTTATATTTTAGCTTATAGCAAATTTTAAATATACCTTATTTACTCTTCTTGTACGTGTAGAAGAATAGACCCGATATAAAGGCTGCTCCTACTTCTTCACCTCTTCACTGAACTCACCAGATACGTTTTGTTTACAATTTTCTTATTATAAAAATTAATCTTGCTGATAATTTTGTTATAAATTTGACCTTGCTGTTATGTCATTAGCCTGTCTAGATATATCAGTAACTTCTTTATTATTTGAGTACTTAAATTCCGTCTCCTACGAGCAAAGAATGTTCTAGAGATTGTTTACCAGTAACCCAACTTTCCATTATTATTCTCGTTTTATTTTATTTGCTTCCACTTGTTGCACCTAAAATACTGTCTCTCCCTTGCATCTCTGCTATAATTGTATGCCAGGGACCACCACTAAAGTAGTCCTTAAATGATATCAGAGCCAGTTACTGCTCTAGAAATATATCCTGCAGATGACATCACCAGGAGGGACAATGAAGCCTCCTCTTTTGGCGCCCAAACACCGCAGAGGCAACATCTCGCCTGAGCAGTCTAAGTTTATTTCAAACCTTATTTACGTGGCATCTTCACAGGAATTCATCTGGCACAACAAGGTGAGGGATAGTGTATGATAAAGCTCATGGGTCAAGCAATTTCTTTTTTCGAGAATTAGTTACATTCGTTACTGGCTAAATCTTACGAATTTTTTCTCAGATTCCATTCCCATACAAATGAAATTTTGTAGATTACCAAACTGGAATCTCACTTGCCAAAGTTAATTCATTAGCCTTTAAATTACAGCTGATATACATTGCTATGAAGTTTCTTTTCATTGAATGTGATAAACAAAAATCTCATCCTCTGAAGACTGGCTATGAGCCCATAAAAATCTATCCCTTTTCCTAATAAATTCTAATTTCATTTCACCTCTTTCTATCATCGTAAATAGTGTTTTACGTCAAAAACTCGTCAATAAAGCTATTTGCTATATAAATTGCAAATAATTAATCATTTAACTAAAGTGTTTTATGCTATAAACTGCAAATAATTAAAAGGTAATTTTACCCTGTTGGCTTTGCAAATAATTCCTGTTAACCACAATTTAATGAATGCATACTGTATTTGTCTTGCTTATTCCTCATTTATTGTGAATAAATTGTTTTCCTTTAATACCAGTAAAGAATTAATGGTTTTGTATGCTATTATGGTAGCATAAATATTTCTGGTTAGCTGTGACTAACCAATATATTTTCATCCTGTAGAATAATATTGGAAACGCATTATATGTATGCTCATGCTTTCATTTTCCCATTATTAACAGTGTGTCATTTCTGTTTCTGCAATTGCAGTGTCCTCTATTCTACTCTGCCTGTGTGACAGAGGTAATCGTCGAGTTGAGGCCAAAGTCTTGGCATACGTCCGTGGTGCCGGGAAACGAAATCGTGCTCACCACCTCTGGGATTCGATTCAGCATTTCATAAAATTTAATTTGAAAAATTTAATTCAATTCTTTTAATGTCATTGCATTTCCAAAATTAAAAGAAAGTTGAATTCTGAGTTTCATTTAACCGAGTTCTGGTGTAAAGTGTGGGTGGTTCAAGTGCAAATATCTGTCCTGTCTGTTTGTGAGCTCTTAACCGAGCTCAGTACTTTGAGTCCCCTTAGTAAAACAGAATCTTAACAAACACTCTACCATAACAACCCAACAAGATTGGCGCCCGAACAGGGACCCGAACAGACAGACTGATTTTGATAAATTTATTTTTATTTTACTTTTTAGCAATGCACATGAAACCCGATTACCATTGGCTCGATTACTGAAATGAATGAATCATAGGCTGCACACGAAAATTTTCGCGCTAGAGACGTTGCGGATCAGAAATTTTTTTTTATTTTCAATATTAATTATGGTAACTAATATTTTCTTTTTTCCCATGTGGTAAGCAAAATTTCAGGAAATCTACATGAGATTATGTGGTAACAGACTTAAGAAATTTTGCAGGACGAGAAGACGTGTTATTTAAAATTTCATTTATTTGCGTGATAAGATTGAGTTTAAAGCATTCGTGGTCTAAATATCCGTTAAAGGGTGATACTTGTTAAGAATTGTTTATATTTACTTTGGATTTAGGAATTGGGAGAAAGCATATTAAGTATTTTTGCTTATAATTGTGTTTTATATTCAAGCATTGACTGCTCATAGATTGGGAAGAAAAACTTTGGTGTCATTTATCGAGCCTAGGCTAACCCTTTCATGTGTCTGAGTTGTCACTTGAAAATAAATTTTCTCATTACCAGTAGACATGTGTAATCTGGCTGCCGAGTAAGCCGTTAGCTTATCGTTGGTGTATTTTGCATAGGATCTGTGTCCTTTTGGCAACACTCCAGAATTTTACTTACGATATATTATTTGTGGGTACTGCCATATACACGCTCATATGCAGGTACGACCGCTATACTGTACTTGTTTGTATTACTTACGACATTTTATTTGTGGGTACTACCATATACGTCCTCATACGCAGGCACGACCGCTATACTGTACTTGTTGTACTCTCTGGCACTGGGTGCTAGTCGGTAAAATTCGTTGTTGCTCATTCCTTTCATTTGCACCATAACTGCAGGTACTGCCACATATTGCTGTTAAGCAGGCACGACTGCCATTCTGTATTACCAGTGTTTCATGCACTGTTTTGCAACATTTTGTTGCGGTTGCACTTGATTGTGTTGCTCATTCCTTTCATTTGCACGATAACCGCAGGTACTGCCACATATTGCTGTTAAACAGGCAAGACTGCCATTCTGTATTACCAGTGTTTCATTCACTGTTTTGCAACATTTTGCTGCTGTTGCACTTGATTGTGTTGCTCATTCCTTTCATTTGCACCACACCGCAGGTACTGCCACATATTGCTGTTAAGCAGGCACGACTGCCATTCTGTATTACCAGTGTTTTATGCACTGTTTTGCAACATTTTGCTGCTGTTGCACTTGATTGTATTTTGAGTCACTTTATGGTGAGGTTTTGAGATCACTTTTACATTTAAGTTTGAACTGTGGTGTTGAATTTTTTTTCTCTCCTTGGTGTTGTGTGGTTCTTTCATTTTTTTTTCTACTACTGTATTGTAGAGATTTGTTATATTTTGTGGTTGTTTTTGGCACTTCGTTATTGACTGCTTAGGAAACAAAAGTCGAAATCATCAAAACATTCGATGAGGAGCGTTACCTAGACATAATGATTGCTAGGGGTGAGAGATACGGTTATCCCCAAGACAGAAGCTCTTCGAATGGGCTCATGAGAAGATGGTTGAACGCCGAGATAAGCTGGAGAAGAGAGCAAGTGATGAGGTACAAGCACAACGTGATGAGGCAACGTGATCATGAGCTTGCGCTTGCTCGGCTTCGAGAGGGAATCCCAGACAGTAGTCATTTATCCGGAAATAGAGATTACAGGAACGGGAAGCACAAGAGCCCCTCACAGAACTTCAATCGTCCAGCTCATCTTCCTCACACTACTAAGCCTTATTACGGCCATGCACCCACACTCAAGAAGGATGACCCGGAAAGACCTAAGCCTCAGCAGTTAAGAGGCAAAGGCCATTACTCTGCTCCACTTTCACAGGGTTTTCAGCCAAATTCTAAGAGCCACCACGCTCCCTCACACAGCGGCGGCCCACATAGCCGTCTGGGCATTCACTCAGCCCATGTTGTGGAAACAGGGCCAGAAAGGGCCAATGAGGATAATGCCAAGGAACCACCACACAAACTTGCCAATGTGGAATTCATCGAACATGATGATCTGGAAATTATCCCAAAATGCCTAGAAACCATAAATGGTGTGGAAGCTGAGATAGCCCTTGACACAGGGGCCAATGGCATACTTGTTGATGAGGGATTCGTCAGGGATGAAGATTTTTCCAGCAATGTTGTTCGTGTGCAGGTTGCTGAAGGAACACCCCAAATACAACGCTGCTGTGTCATTAACCTGGATTGCAAATACTACAAGGGAAAAGCCCCAGCTGTGGCAATGATTGGGCTTATGTACCCTGTCTTGATGGGTCGTGCACTGAACCTAGTTCCTACTTTCCAGGCCGACCTCTACCATAAGGACATTTCTTGTTATAACTTCCCTCAGGGAAAGTCACATGAAGCCATTTCAGCAGCAACTCCTGGCCTTGATGCCAAGAATTTGGACAATTCTCCGACTGACTCCATTGTGTCTGCTGCAGTCAGTACACGTAATGTGGAACGCGGAGAGTTTCCCCCTCCTTTACCAGATGATGCACCTCTAGAGCCACTGAAGTCCCGTCCAAACTTTGCCAAATTGCAGCAAGACTGCCCCAGCCTCAAACGCTGGATGTAGCAGGCCACCGAGGGAAGGACCTTCACAGTGAGAGGAGGAGGCCATATCACTTACGCCCTTGAAGATGGAGTACTTCGTAGGCATGTGACTAAAGATGGCCACACCTTCAAACAGTTGTTGGTGCCCGCTTTGTTGCGCCGCCAGGCTATGTATGTGGCACACCATTTACCTCTGAGTGGACACAGAGGCAAAGCAAAAACTCGGCACGTCCCTCAGAAGGCTTTTGCATGGCCAAACATGTACGCCGAGGTAGACAGATATGAAGGCTCCTGCCCTGTCTGTCAATCCACCTCATCGGCACCAGTACCGAAAGTTCCCATGGGGATAACTAAGCTCTCAATGGAGCCATTTTCCAAGGTCGCTATTGACATATTAGGTCCTATTAATCCAGCTTCGTCCACGGGGAAACAGTTCCTCCTGGTATATGTTGACATGGCAACAAGGAACCCAGATGCAGTGCCACTGCCTTCTGTCACAACTGAAGCAGTCGCTCATGCCCTATTTGAAATCTGCTCCAGGGGTGGCTTTCCTGAGCAGGTCACTTCTGACAATGGAAGTCAGTTTACAAGTAGGCACTTTGAGGCTTTCTGTAACCTTTTAGAAATCAAGCACATTAGTACGAGTATCTATCATGCCCAATCAAATGGAGCCTGCGAGCGCTATAACGGGATATTGAAGCGATGTTTGCGCAAGCTAGTGATAGATATACCTAGGCAGTGGGACAAGTACGTCCCTGCTGTGCTTTTCTCCTTCAGAGACACGCCCCACGACACTACTGGATACTCGCCTTTTGAGCTGATTTATGGTCATAAGGTCAGAGGCCCAATGGAATTCTTGGCAGCATGTTGGGATTCACCTACCATCGAAGATGACGATAGGGACGTCCATGAGTATATTTTGAAGTTTACGTCTCACCTCAAAAAGGTTTGGAAGACTGCACAATTAGCCATTAAGGGTCACCAGCAGACTGCCAAGCTCCTCTTTGACAAGCGTGCGCGGCGTCGTGCCCTGACACCCAGAGATCGAGCTCTGTTACTTCTTCAAGCAGATATCCACAAGCTAATGCTACGCTGGAAAGGACCATACACTGTGGTACACCGGGTGACCCCTGACAATTATGTGCTAAATGTTGATGGCAATATCAGGAAATACCACATTAACCAGCTGAAGCTTTATTGTGAGGACCCGGAGGCCCACAGGGATCCTGCGCTGGCACACTCAGCAACCCCTATAGATGCCCTCAAGCATCAACAGAGCCTCCGAGGCTGCAGCAACACAGGTGCTCCATTATAGCCAACCCTTACCTCCTATATTGGAATACTCCACCCTTGCAGTGGAGACAGACTTACGGGAGTGGAGTTTTTCGGAAGAAGCCCCTCTGGCCGCAGCCACCGCCCTCGCAATTGAAGACATAAGCTTAGCTTTTGATGATGGTAAGGATCCTGCCATTCCCACACACTGAAAGGAAAGTGTGAGTAATTTCATTATTAGCACCAGACTGCAACCGAGTCAACGGGAACAGCTGAACAAGCTATTAGAGGGCTATGAGAACGTCTTCAATGACCTCCCAGGCATTACTGCTACCCTTGAGCATCATGTCAGATTGACTGACCCAGAGCCATTTCGGCATTCCTATGGTCTTCACCACCAGCTGTCCGTACGGCTGAAGGAAGATCTTGACACTTGGGTCCTCCTCGGAATAGTTGAAGAGAGCATTTCACCTTGGTGTTCGCCGTTACTGACAGTGCGTAAGCGAGATGGCAGTCAGAGGTTCTGCCTTGACTGTAGTAAGCTTAACTCCCGTACCATCTTTTATGGAGAGCCCATTGCTGACGCCGAGCCTATTTTCTCGTTGCTCTCCCAAGCCCGTTACCTGCCAAGTTGGATCTGGCCAGTGGATATTGGCAAGTTCCGTTGAGCGAGACTACCAAGCCTCTTACAGCTTTTTCCACAAGATATGGTCTAGACCAGTTCAGGGTCATGCCTTTTGGTATGGTAAATGCCCCTGGCTGCTACAGCAGACTTATGAGGATAGTACTACAGGATCTCGACAATGTTTCATGCTTTATAGACGACATCCTGGTGCATTCTCAGGATTGGTCATCGCACCTCGAGACTCTCCGCAGAGTTCTCACCTCGTCTGAACCAGCATGGACTTCATTTAAAGCCTTCCAAATGTGAGATTGGTTTCACACAATTGCAGTATCTCGGCCACGTGGTTGGAGAAGGAGTTATGCCCCCTTTACAAGACAGGGAACAAGCTATTAAGGATATGGAGAAATTTGCCACTGTCACTCAACTGCAATCATTCCTGGGTAGTGTCGGCTACTACCAGTGGTTCATTCCACACTTTAATACTATCGCTGCCCCTTTGCAGCAAGTGACCTCCTCCAAGCATGGTAAAACCTCCCCTGTCCAATGGACAGATGAAGCGGAGAGAGCATTTTTCAAGCTCCGAGAAGCATTGGCGGGTGAGCCAGTATTACAACTGGTAAACCCTGATTTTCCATTTATCTTGCAGACCGACGCCTCAGACGAAGGCCTGGGTACCATGCTCTTGCAAGCCCGATCAGACAACTCAGCAGAAGTAGCTCCAGTGCGATATGCAAGCCGCAGGCTTCTCTCTGGAGAGCGAAATTACTCCACCATGGAGAAAGAAGCTCTAGCTGCATATTGGGCCATAAAGAAATTTGAAGTCCATCTGTATGGCCAACATTTTACACTGAGAACCGACCACCGACCTCTCCTATATTTACAGACTGCAGACAAGCTAAATCCTAGCCTGACAAGGTGGGCACTTTACCTGAATCTTTTCAAATTCACTGCCCAACATGTTCATGGCAAGGACAATGACCTTGCTGATCTACTAAGTCGACGGTCGTTACCCTCAAATGAAGAAGATGGTGCTGTTAGCCTAAATTTGACTAGTCAGTAAAGATTACTTCTCTGATGTGTTGTTTATTTTTAATGTTTATCTTTTGTGTCTTTAATACTGTACTGTACTTGTTTATTTTAGCATACAAACGCTATTCCTAATGGAAGACGAAAAAGATGAAGATTATTTCTTTGATCGTAGTTTTATATTTCCCTTTGTGGGACTCTGAAAGCCAGAACATGGCGGAAACATTTTAGTTTAGTGTTGAATAGCTGAAACTGTTTTAAATCCAGTCGCCAATGTTAATGACGACGTGGTTCATATTTTACATTTGCATATACTGTATTTTTTTTTTATATTATATTATTGCCTTCTTGCATGTGAAGCATTCTTAAACTTAAATATTGATATTCACTGATATGTGCTTGTGATTTAATTTTCTTGAAATTTGAATTTGATCACATTTCTTTTATGTTTTGCATGTCATTTAATGTTTTGTTTATAAGACGTTCACTTTTCCTAATAGTATGATATGTTCCAGTGGTGGATCCCATTCTTATTGTTCATTTGTTCTTTACCATGAGAAGGATAGCTCATCCCTCATAATAACACTGAAATCACCGTAACTTCCTGTGTTCTTCTTTTGCCTTCTGTATAGAATTTTGCTAAATCAGTATTCTCTAGAAAGGGCCTTTGTGACAGGGTGTTTTGCTCAAAGTCACCAGAGGCTGTTAGATGCCTTATTAATTAATTTAGTAACTTAACTGTCATTTTTCTAACAAAAAAAATAATTCCCACTTATTGATTTTTGCAGATTTATGATTATTTACAATTTATATTTTTGCTTATAGCTAATTTTAAATATACCTTATTTACTCTTCTTGTACATGTAGAAGTGTAGACCCGATATAAAGGCTGCTCCTACTTCTTCACCTCTTCACTGAACTCACCAGATACGTTTTGTTTACAATTTTCTTATTATAAAAATTGTTCATGCTGATAATTTTGTTATAAATTTGACCTTGCTGTTATGTCATTACCCTGTCTAGATATATCAGTAGCTTCTTTATTATTTGAGTACTTAAATTCCGTCTCCTACGAGCAAAGAATGTTCTAGAGATTGTTTACCAGTAACCTAACTTTCCATTATTATTCTCGTTTTATTTTATTTGCTTCCACTTGTTGCACCTAAAATACTGTCTCTCCCTTGCATCTCTGCTATAATTGTATGCCAGGGACCACCACTAAAGTAGTCCTTAAATGATATCAGAGCCAGTTATTGCTCTAGAAATATATCCTGCAGATGACATCACCAGGAGGGATAATGAAGCCTCCTCTTTTGGCGCCCAAACACCGCAGAGGCAACATCTCGCCTGAGCAGTCTAAGTTTATTTCAAACCTTATTTACCTGGCATCATCACAGGAATTCATCTGGCACAACAAGGTGAGGGATAGTTTATGGTAAAGCTCGTAGGTCAAGCAAATTGGTTTTTCGAGAATTAGTTACATTCGTTACTGGCTAAATCTTACGAATTTTTTCTCAGATTCCATTCCCATACAAATGAAATTTTGTAGATTACCTAACTGGAATCTCACTTGCCAAAGTTAATTCCTTGACCTGGAAATTACAGCTGATATACATTACTAAGAAGTTTCTTTTCATTGAATGTGATAATCGAAAATCTCATCCTCTGAAGACTGGTTATGAGCCCATAAAAATCTATCCCTTTTCCTAATAAATTCTAATTTCATTTCACCTCTTTCTATCATCGTAAATAAAGTGTTTTACGTCAAAATCTCGTGAATAAAGCTATTTGCTATATAAATTGCAAATAATTAATCATTTAGCTAAAGTGTTTTATGCTATAAACTGCAAATAAATTAAAGGTAATTTTACCCTGTTGGCTTTGCAAATATTTCCTATCAACCACAAGTTAATGAATGCATACTGTATTTATCTTGCTAATTCTTCATATGTTGGGGATAAAGTGTTTTGAGTTATAAGTTGCAAATACTTCAAAAGGTGGTTTTGCACCCTCTTTTTCATTGCAAACAGTTCTTGATAACCAAAAGAGCATGAATACTGTATTTATCTCGTAGATTCTTCCTTTATCATTGTGACAGAGTGTTTCGCTCAATGTCAACAGAGGCTGTTAGATGCCTTATTAAATAAATTAGTAACATAACTGTTATTTTCTAACTAAAAAAAAAAATAATTCCCTTTAACATAACTGTTATTTTCTAACTAAAAAAATTAATTCCCACTTCTTGACTTTCGCAGATTATGATTATTTGCAATTTGTATTTTTGCTTATAGCTAATTTTAAATAGCTTATTTACTCTTCTTGTACGTGTAGAAGTATAGCCCCAATATAAAGGCTGCTCCTATTTTTCTGTCTGCTACGAGCCAAGAAAATTAAGAAAAAAATAACCAGTAACCTAACTTTTCATTATTATTCTCGTTTTATTTTATTTGCTTCCACTTGTTGCACCTAAAAATACTGTCTCTCCCTTGCATCTCTGCTATAATTGCCTGCCAGGGACCACCACTAAAATAGTCCTTAAAATGATATCAGAGCCAATTACTGCTCTAGGAATGTCTCCTACAGATGACGTCACGAGGAACAAGGAGACGCTCTCTTTTGGCGCCGAGACTGCCCAGAGGCAACATCTCGCCTGGGTAGTCTAAGTTTATTTAAAATCTGAATTACGTGGCATCTTCACAGGAATTCATCTAGCACAACAAGGAATTCATCTAGCACAACAAGGTGAGGGATAGTGTATGGTAAAGCTCGTGGGTCAAGCAAATTGGTTTATTTTCGAGAATTAGTTACATTCGTTACTGGATAAATCTTATGGATTTCTATTCTCAGATTCCATTCCCAGTCACACGAAATTTTGTAGATTACCACACTGGAATCTCACATGCCAAAGTTAATTCCTTAACCTGTAAATTACAGCTGATATATATTGCTGAGAAGTTTCTTTTCACTGAATGTGATAAACGAAAATCTCATCCTCTGAAGACTGGTTATGAGCCCGTAAAAATCTATCTCTCTTCCTAATAAATTCTAATTTCATTTCACCCCTTTCTATCATCGTAAATAAAGTGTTTTACTTCAAAAACTCGTCAATAAAGCTATTTGCCAAAAAACAAAATTGCAAATATTCAAAAGGTAATTTTTCCCAGTTGGCTATGCAAATATTTCTTGTTAACCACAATTTAATGAATGCATACCGTATTTATCTTGCTAATTCTTCATATGTTGGGGATAAAGTGTTTTGAGTTATAAGTTGCAAATACCTCAAAAGGTGGTTTTGCACCCTTTTTTTTCATTGCAAAGTTCTTGATAACTAAAAGTGAATGAATACTGTATTTATCTCGTAGATTCTTCCTTTATCCTAAATAGAGTGTTACCATATTAATTGTTAATCAGTAATAAGCATTGCAACTTTTGTGGTTGCCCACAATTTAAGGAATACATACAGTACTGTATTTGTCTTGCTTATTCTTCATTTATTGTGAATATATTATTTTCTTTAAAACCAGTAAAGAATTAATGTTTTGTATGCTATTATGGTAGCATAAATATTTCTGGTTAGCTGTGAATAACCTATATATATTCATCCAGTAGAATGACATTGGAAACTCATTATATGTGTGCTCATGCTTTCAGTTTCCCATTATAAACAGTGTGTCATTTCTGTTTCTGAAATTGCAGTGTCCTGTATTCTACTCTGCCTGTGTGACAGAGGTAATCATCGAGTTGAGGCCAAAGTCTTGGCATACGTCCGTGGTGCCGGGAAACGAAATCATACTCACCTCCTCCGGGATTCGAGGCAGCATTTCATAAAATTTAATTTGAGAAATTTAATTCAATTCTTTTAATGTCATTGCATTTCCAAAATTAAAAGAAAGTTGAATTCTGAGTTTCATTTAACCGACTAATGGTAATATAGATGGGGTGTTCAAGTACAAATATCTGTCCTGTCTGTTTGTGAGCTCTTAACCGAGCTCGGTACTTTGAGTCCCCTTAGTAAAACAGAATCTTAAAAACACTCTAGCATCAGTAAAACCCCACAAGTTTGGCGCCCGAACAGGGACCCGAACAGACAGACTGATTTTATAAATTTATTTTTATTTTGCGTTTTAACATTGCACATGAAAACCCGATTACCATTGGCTCGATTATTGAAATGAATGAATCTTAGGCTGCACACGAAAATTTTTGCGCTAGAAACGTTGCGGATAAGAAATTTTTCTTTATTTTCAATATTAATTATGGTAATTAATATTTTCTTGTTTCCCATGTGGTAAACAATCTATCAGGAAATCTACATGAGATTATGTGGTAACAGACTTTAGAAATTTTGCATAACGAGAAGACGTGTTATATAAAATTTCATTTATTTGCGTTATAAGATTGAGTTTTAAAGCATTCGTGTTTTATATATCCGTTAAAGTGTGATACTTGTTAGGAATTGGGAGAAAGCATATTAAGTATTTTTGCTTATAATTGTGTTTTATATTCAAGCGTTGACTGCTCATAGATTGGAAGAAAAACTTTGGTGTCATTTATCGAGCCTATGCTAAGCCTTTCATGTGTTTGAGTTGTCACATGAAAATAAATTTTCTCATTACTAGTAGAAATGTGTAATCTGGCTGCCTAGTAAGCTGTTAGCTTATCGTTGGTGTATTTTGCATAGGATCTGTGCCCTTTTTGGTAACACTCCAGAATTTTACTTACGACATTTTATTTGTGGGTACTGCCATATACGCGCTCATACGCAGGCACGACCGCGATACTGTACTTGTTCGTATTACTTACGACATTTTATTTGTGGGTACTGCCATATACGCGCTCATACGCAGGCACGACCGCTATACTGTACTTGATT
>JAXCGZ010006812.1:0-2500 GCA_037179515.1 Halocaridina rubra
AGTGTAGACTTAAGGGTCACACACACACACACACACACACACACACACACACACACACACACACACACACACACACACACACACACACACACGCACGCACGCACGCACGCACGCACGCACGCACGCACGCACGCACGCACGCACGCACGCACGCACGCACACACAGATATATATATATATATATATATATATATATATATATATATATATATATATATATATATATATATATATATATATTGGTGGACTGAATGTTGGAGTGAATGGGGGAGTTGCTTGAAGAAGGTGAACACTATAAGTATCTTGGGTCGTACACATCAAGAAATGGACGAGTGGATGTGGAGGTAAGCCATGGAGTGAGTGAAGTGAGAAAATGTCTACATGGGTTGAAAAGTGTAATGAGAAGTAAGTATTTAGGAATGAAAGCAAAGTGAAATATATATGAAGGTATGATTGTGCCGCCAACATTGTATGAAGCGAAGACTTGGAATGCAAAGGAGGATGAAAGAACAAGTTGAATGTATTGGAGATGAGGTGTTTGAGAAGTATGATTCGTGTATCCAGGATAGATATAATAAGAAATGAGGAGATCAGTCAGATAACAGGTGTTAAAAGAAAGCTGTCGGATAGGTTAGATCAGTGAGTATTGAGTTAGTTTGGACAAAATGAAAGGATGAGCGATGAACGAATAGTGAAGATACTGTGGAGCGCAAAAGTGGTTGGGGTTTGGCCAAGAGATAGGAATGAATGGAGGAAGATTGTGTATAGGTGACACGGAGAAAAAGATTCCTCGCACCTGCTAACTCAGCGAACTGTGATGGATGGGTGTAAGGGGAGTTGCCATGTGATGATGCGGTGGAGGTAAACCAGCTACGGCTTTTGGATATCACTGTAGAATATCCTTGCCCACCTACCTTGCGGATAACCCAAGCAGGTTAGCAGGAGGTAAGTATGGCAACCCTTTATCCCCAAGTGGCTAAATTGAGTAGTTGAAGTAGGCATAGATCGTGTTGAATGCTTGTTTCTTGGATCGCCACCCCCCCTTATAAGGGGGAATGAGGCCATAAGCCTTATAAGTTTTCCTATTGTCATGTCAAGCGTGTGAAGAGAAGATAATGGCGTCTGTCATTTTCAAATCCGTAGTCCCAGTGCGCATGCCAGTGTAAATAGGACAGTGTTTATAACAGCAATAATAATATCAGTTTAGTCTCTAATATAGGTACTGAATGTCTTAAGATATATATATATATATATATATATATATATATATATATATATATATATATATATATATATATATATATATATATATATATATATATATATATATATATATATATATATATATATATATATATATATATATATATATAGTAGAATGTGTTCTCTCTCTCTCTCTCTCTCTCTCTCTCTCTCTCTCTCTCTCTCTCTCTCTCTCTCTCTCTCTCTCTCTCTCTCTCTCTCTCTCTCTCTCTCTCTCTCTCTCTCTCTCTCTCTCTCTCTCTCTCTCTCTCTCTCTCTCTCTCACACACACACACACACACTATGTGTTCTCGTGCGAGCGAGCGCGCTGTGTGTGTGCAACGCACTTTTCCCTGAATACGCATATTTATTTGTCAGATTCAAACGTTCTCATAAAATTTATCAAAATCATTTAGTATTTCGAAAAATAAATATTCGATTTTCAGTATTAAAATACATGTCACTTGTCTAATTCAATCGCACCTAAGTTTTCACAAAGAAGATATTCAGAAGCCAATTCTCAAAACTCTACACGATCTTATTTTATTCAATGGCAAATGCATAGTCATGAATAATATTTATTTAAACTGTAGTGAAGGACTTTGAGAACCCCGTATTCATATATGGAGTATTTTTAATGCGTTTTCATTAGAGCAATGAAAGGTGCATTTTTTTAATTACAATTAATTATACATGTGAAAATTGTTCTTGCAACACCTGATCCTCTAATTATTTTACATTAGAAATAAGTATAAAGCATAATATGGGTGACGCATCAAAGTGTAAAAAATAAATATCAACTTAAAGGAATACAATAGAAATTACTTTGAAAATGCTTAGGTAATTACAATGAATTAATGGATGAATCAACATTATTGCACTTTGACATATAGCTTCTGCCCCTATCTCTCTCCCCCCAAGTGTTCTCTTTTTCTTACAATGATTTTGCCTCCCTATCATTTCCTTGGCATTTTCTAGGATACCGCTTTATATAAGGTACTATTCAAGCGTCAGTAAATATATTATTTTTGACAGGGGTAAAGTAATGTTATCTTTGAAATCAAATTTGGTCATTGAAGTTCAGTATTTATTTCGTTTATTGCTACATATTCATAGAGAAACTTTTATGATTATTTTACTAGCATAGGGAATAAAATAACAAAATATTTCAATATTTAGCTTTATAAAATTATCATCGCTTAGGCAGTATAGGTTGTATATCAGTACATAGTTTGTTTGGGTGAATATTAAATGTACC
>JAXCGZ010006812.1:7500-15000 GCA_037179515.1 Halocaridina rubra
ACACCTACAAAGAGAATATATTAAATGCTTACTGTATCGATGAAATGTACTTATGTCGTAGGACTTTTGGGACTCGGCATCTGGCGTA
Organism: Halocaridina rubra; assembly: GCA_037179515.1. NCBI lineage: Eukaryota > Metazoa > Arthropoda > Malacostraca > Decapoda > Atyidae > Halocaridina > Halocaridina rubra. The sequence continues at coordinate 7,589 of JAXCGZ010006812.1, forward strand.
TCTCATATCTCAAGAGGGTGAGAGATATAAACCAGTCCTTTATTCCCCATACAAGCCACGCCCCTGCCCTTGGGGTATTTCAAGAACCACCCAGGGCAGGCAGAGTGAGTTGAGTTAGAGACCGGGCCTTGCCAGCAGCAGAGTTAACACAGTACAGCTGAGTTAGCCTCCCCCCCTTCCGGGGTGGGACTCAGGAATTAGTCGTGACAGGAACTGTAGTAATAGGAGCTCTGAGTACATAGATGTTAAAATAAGAATAAACTATGAATAAGAAGATGTCTTTCACCAACCACGCTACCATAATTATAAGTATATAACGTAGGAGGTAAAATGCCCTACGTCAGTGGTGACACACGGTGGGATACTATCCTACAAATGGGTGTCATTAGATGGAATAAATAAAATCCTCACGTCAGTGGTGGACGCCCGGTGGGATAATAAAAAATCCCTACGTCAGTGGTGGACAGCTCGGGATCAATCCACGCCGACACTTTACCGAAGAGAAAGAAGAAAAAAAAATAGAAGTATAAAAAAAATATATAGCATCTATGGAAGAAAAGTACAAGTGAAGAAACTTCAAGACGCTTACCAGCAGTGAGAGAGTGACGCCGAGAAAGTCAGAGCTCCCCCTTCACTTACAGTATCATATTATGAGATCCAGCCACTCTCCCCCGCCTCCGTATTGGCAAGGCCCCTCCCCAGCAGTAAAAGTATCAACGAAAGTATTTATGGAAGATACCGTCGCACTGAGCCAAAGTGTGACCGCGGCATTGAGTGAAAATGCCCATTACAAGAGGTATAAGTTGCCGGATCCGACCAAGAAGATGGCGATTCGTCGATTTTACTCGAGAGATAGAGAATTGGACGGGAACCTCCAGCGCCCAGAGAGGAAAACCCCCTCCTTCCTTGCCTTCTGCCATGAAGTTTTTCAGGACCACCTCCTTAAAATAGCTAAGTACTTGTGATCTGTATCCAGTGAGTAATGGGACAATTCTTAAAAGAAATTGAGGTCGGTGGACGCCGCCATTTTATCTTGTAGTTATGCTTTGACTCAGCCAACCCTCCTATAAGGGGTGTGGCGCCTAATAAGTTGATAAAAGTAGAATTTTTGTACCCATTACTAACATGGATAATTTGTACTAATAGCTATAAGCAGTAATAAACTCCATTTTTGTTATAATTTGAGTAATATAAAGAATTTGCGTTGGAAGTGCGTTCCATTTATTTGTATTAATGCTTAGATTGAATTTTAAGAACGCGAATGTATCGATTTTTAATTGAAAATTTTTTGATATACGTGCAATCACTATTACAGTATATTAATTTCTTAAGTGTAAGAATTATAGTGAGTAATATACTTGAATCTGCTTTTAAGGTTTTACTTAGAACACGTGTGATTTTCGAGAAAGGAATGTGGAAGTGACCATTCGATCTCCCAACCTCGTTATTATAAATCTGTAGTAATTGTACTGATCCTTGATATTTTAAAGTACGTGTAAAATCATTTTTATATAAATTTCTTAAAGCGTAAGAAATAGAGTGTTAAGATTGCGCCTGTTTTCAAGGTTCTTTCTTTTTTGTTTGTTTTTTTTCTCCGCGGGAGTAATGTTTTAGCGAAAGAAAGACATAAATGACAGATTGTTTTTTAATGTTGTTATGATGAAGGGATTAACATTACGATACGTGTGTGGCATTTTATTTTTGAAGAATAAGAAATTTTGTGATATTGTTTAGAGATGAGTTTTTTAATTTCGCGCTATGCAGGCGAAAGTAAGAGTAAATTAGAGTAATTTGTGCTGTCCTAGAATAGGGAAGGTTTTTCAGTGTCACCCAAACGTAGCTTCAAGGGAGTAGAATGTTTGTTTGTTCGTTAGAATGGGACTTAGGACTAGTGAGGCAGTCTGTGACCGTGCGGCCCAACCGAGATTTCACCCTTACTCTTCTTACAACCAACGTTGTAAATTAAAGGGAATGTTACAGAACGGGGATGATTGTCTTGAAAGTGATGTAGCGAATGTGACAGCGAGTGAGTATGAATGACTGGGGGTATAACGGGAGGGTTGCTCTAGGGGGTGAAATCGCGGAAAGCACCGTTAGGAAGCATGATTGGGGAGTCTGCGAGGATCGTTCCCCTGCTCCGCCAGGTCCTTCTGCATGCCATATCAGAGTGTATTTATGGGAGGTGATGCGCTGTTGCAATATCTAGTGAGGGATATGTTTGAGAAAATAATTCTCCACCTGCCCAGATATGGTTGAAATGCCAAGTTTGTTTTATTTTTGTTTTGTCCCCTACTCCGCCATTGAGATTATTATTCGATTTCCGAGAGATTCCAAGATAGATGTTACGTGATAAAGGACGTGAATCTATGAATGATTCTTTATTTTCTTTGCTAGCTGCAGTATATACATTATTTGTCTGAAGAGATATGTTAGATTGATAAAATAAAACTTTGCGAGTTTTAGCCATGATAATGTTTTATCAAAATTATTTCAGCTTGGTCATAAAGAAAGAGTGAGAGCTGACAATAAACGTAAGACTCTATCGATAGTCAGTGCTAACGTTTGTTCACGTTCATTTGTTTATTTATTTTATTATTAGAGATACTCTGCGACACTTTTTTATTTTCAGTACAAGTTAAAAGGAAGAGGCCCGTCTCAGCTGACACAGACTGGAGGCCACGACGTATTTCACGGTCGCCCAGTCTCTCTCTCTCTCTCTCTCTCTCTCTCTCTCTCTCTCTCTCTCTCTCTCTCTCTCTCTCTCTCTCTCTCTCTCTCTCTCTCTCTCTCTCTCTCTCCCCTACCTTTCACTCGACTCTGAGCCTGACAGAGGCTCCGTTCAATGCTAAAAGAATGTAGCCGTCTTTGAGTTTCTTTTTTTGTTTTTTTTTCCAGCGAAGCTAGGCGATAATTGTGCCTACATTTTATTGCAGTCAATAGATTGTTGCATGCTGTTATTGCATAAATACTGATAAGACATCGGTAGTACCGCCATTTGCATAAATGTTTGTGCCACATGCCGCAACTGTTTAGAGGATAGATAGAACTCCCATTGACAAATTGTGGAGCCAGCGAGTTGCCACTTATGCTCTATATATATACATTGATTATGACAGCAGGAATTTAAATATTAAAAGAGACTGTGTTAGAATGAGCATTTCTATGAAGTATAAGTATAGAACTCTGTTCTTACTTCTGAATATCAGTCTCCATTGTATATATATTGATATTTTTGATTTAGTATATTTATTTTTATTGTTTATTATTCTTATTTTTAGATCATGATTATTAGTAATGTTATTATGTTGACTGATATCGTTGCTATCTCTCAATGGCCTGTTGCTAATTATTATTTTTGAAATGAAATCAGCAGTAACCTGATGATTTGTATCTTTTAACTGAATTCATACTTGATGTTATTGTAGCCACTGCAAATAAGAATATTTCTTTAGTGGTTTTTCTCAGTATTCAGTGATTATTCTTTTTGATGTCTATAGTAAAGTAATGCTATGTAGCAGTTTCTCAGCTAAGCCCTAAGTATCTTGGAATAATAATCTAGTTGTGTAGACACATACCTTCCATTACCACCCTATTCCTAGGCAGCCCCGACCTGCAAGTTCTAAAAGTCTTTAGATTTTGTCCGCTCAGACAAGTCCCTAGTGCCCATTGAATAGAGATTGCAATCACTTGCAGTTGCAGGGGAGGCCAAGTATAGCCTCGATTACCAACGTATGGCCATTGTTGGTACCCTGAAGTCATAGGGAACCTTTCTTACAACTGTAGTAGTGACAGAGGTTCAAATTTTCATCCCGAGATCTGCTTCGAAGGTACGTGTGGATGGCCGTACGGAAGAGAATCGCTGTGACGTTGCAGGTCTCCTGCGTGGTGGTCTTAGTCAAGATCGGCCGAGGGCGGGACGAGGAAGCCGGGCTGGAAGGATTAGCGGATGGTACCAGTCCTTGTCCTTTTTGTTTTGCCTATCCGAGTAAAGGAGATATGGCAACAAACCTGGGCCTGCAGCAAGGACAGCGAGGGAGTGAAAAAAAAGAATCCCCGAGGGAAACCGTGGAATCGCACCTAGCAAGAATTCATGAGCAAGGGACAGAGAAACAAAAGTCGTCCTGGACAGGGAAAATAAAAGTCGTCCTAGACAGGGAAAATAAAAGTCGTCCTAGACAGAGAAACAAAAGTCGTCCTGGACAGGGAAAATAAAAGTCGTCCTAGACAGGGAAAATAAAAGTCGTCCTGGACAGAAAAAATAAAAGTCGTCCTAGACAGAGAAATTAAAAGTCGTCCTAGACAGGGAAAATAAAAGTCGTCCTAGACAGAGAAATTAAAAGTCGTCCTAGACAGAGAAATTAAAAGTCGTCCTAGACAGAGAAATTAAAAGTCGTCCTAGACAGGGAAAACGAAAGTCGTCCTAGACAGAGAAATTAAAAGTCGTCCTGGACAGAGAAAACGAAAGTCGTCCTAGACAGAGAAATTAAAAGTCGTCCTAAGACAGGGAGAACAGTCCTAAAAAAATAAAAGTTTTAAACTACTTTAAAAAACCATGTAATCTTGATGAAATCCCAGAAACAAGGAGATCCCCATACATGTCATAACTGTAGTGAAAAGAGAGGAAAAGAAACACAGAAATATTTTAAAATATTTTAATAATACCTTTAGAAGCCACGTAAACGAGAATTAAAAATAATCCCTATACATGTCCAAACTTTAGTGAAGAGAGAAAGAAGGGTATTTAAGAATCCCTTATTAGTTAATTAAAGTTACCCCCGTATTAGAACTGAAAAAAATGGGAAAGAAAATGTCCCCACCGTCTTTGTCCACTGTGCTAAACGACAGAATATTTTTATTTTTATTTTTATTTTTTTTGTTTTACTAGCTTTAAGATAATTTTAAGCGAAAACTCAGAGTCTCCCTTAGATATAGTTTCGAATAAGTGCCATTGATAAATTGTATGATTTGCACTAAGATTAATAAGTTGTTTTTCTGCTTAAATAATATTAGTGTTTTGTTTTAGCATTATTATTATTTGAATTATGATTTAATCTTTGTGTCCATTAAGTTCTCCTATCCATTGGTCTCTGAATAGTAATATAATATGAAAGTAACAAATGTTTTGTTTGAGGATAAATTGTATGATTTGCACTAAGATTAATAAGTTGTTTTTCTGCTTAAATAATATTAGTGTTTTGTTTTAGCATTATTATTATTTGAATTATGATTTAATCTTTGTGTCCATTAAGTTCTCCTATCCATTGGTCTCTGAATAGTAATATAATATGAAAGTAACAAATGTTTTGTTTGAGGATAAATTGTATGATTTGCACTAAGATTAATAAGTTGTTTTTCTGCTTAAATAATATTAGTGTTTTGTTTTAGCATTATTATTATTTGAATTATGATTTAATCTTTGTGTCCATTAAGTTCTCCTATCCATTGGTCTCTGAATAGTAATATAATATGAAAGTAACAAATGTTTTGTTTGAGGATAAATTGTATGATTTGCACTAAGATTAATAAGTTGTTTTTCTGCTTAAATAATATTAGTGTTTTGTTTTAGCATTATTATTATTTGAATTATGATTTAATCTTTGTGTCCATTAAGTTCTCCTATCCATTGGTCTCTGAATAGTAATATAATATGAAAGTAACAAATGTTTTGTTTGAGGATAAATTGTATGATTTGCACTAAGATTAATAAGTTGTTTTTCTGCTTAAATAATATTAGTGTTTTGTTTTAGCATTATTATTATTTGAATTATGATTTAATCTTTGTGTCCATTAAGTTCTCCTATCCATTGGTCTCTGAATAGTAATATAATATGAAAGTAACAAATGTTTTGTTTGAGGATAAATTGTATGATTTGCACTAAGATTAATAAGTTGTTTTTCTGCTTAAATAATATTAGTGTTTTGTTTTAGCATCATTATTATTTGAATTATGATTTAATCTTTAGGTTCATTAAGTTTTTATATTAATTGGTCTCTGAATAGTAATTGCATATCAAGATAGTAAATGTTTTGACTTTACACACAGTAAAACATGTTTTGTTTCAGGAGTAGTTTTAAGGCCAAATTTTAAAATAAATTAATGCCCATAGTAACGATAGGAGTAGAAATTATAAGATAAGGTTTCTTATAGAAATTACTATTGATGTTATGGTCTATTGCATTTTACATGTTTATACATGCTAATACTCTACTTAATTTGTTTGCTAATGTTTTACATGATTTATATTTTTACTGTAACTAACCAAATTTTGTCTTTTGAAGAAAAAAGAGAAGTAGATAAAGTAATGTTATGATCTAAACTGACTTTTGATCTTAAGTTATGTTTGTTATTAGTTGCACACTGAAATCATAGTGATTAAGGTTACTTTTGTTAAATATGAGAATATGTTTGTGTTAAAGATTTCCCACAAGGAAATAGACTCTGCATGCTCTAGTTGTCTGTAGAAGTACTATATATATGTTATGTTTGTGTAATTTGTTTAGGTTCCTAGAAATAGGATTTCTTAGATGATAACTTAAATAATTCGGCCCCGTTTTTATTGTAAACAAATGTTAGTTAGGATGATGAAACTGAAATAAGAGATATTTCAGTGTGGTGGGGAGGGATGTCGTAGGACTTTTGGGACTCGGCATCTGGCGTATCTCATATCTCAAGAGGGTGAGAGATATAAACCAGTCCTTTATTCCCCATACAAGCCACGCCCCTGCCCTTGGGGTATTTCAAGAACCACCCAGGGCAGGCAGAGTGAGTTGAGTTAGAGACCGGGCCTTGCCAGCAGCAGAGTTAACACAGTACAGCTGAGTTAGCCTCCCCCCCTTCCGGGGTGGGACTCAGGAATTAGTCGTGACAGGAACTGTAGTAATAGGAGCTCTGAGTACATAGATGTTAAAATAAGAATAAACTATGAATAAGAAGATGTCTTTCACCAACCACGCTACCATAATTATAAGTATATAACGTAGGAGGTAAAATGCCCTACGTCAGTGGTGACACACGGTGGGATACTATCCTACAAATGGGTGTCATTAGATGGAATAAATAAAATCCTCACGTCAGTGGTGGACGCCCGGTGGGATAATAAAAAATCCCTACGTCACTTACATTGAAAAGATGTAAAAGAAAATGTACGGATTAACAGCTGGGGAATGTACTGATTCTTGGCATGTATGTGTATGTTGAGATCATTCATCTCTTTACATATCCAGCAAGAAACTGCCTGCTTTTGGTAAATCGTACGATGTTCATGTCAGTCACTTTGTGATTTTATCAAATTAATTGAAGGAAAATTATGAAGTGATTATTTCTATAGTGATTTTCATCATAGACTTCTACTATATTTTAACTTCTAGAATTCTTTATAATAAGGTACACTTTTTTTTCGAACTTACTTTAG
>JAXCGZ010006812.1:20000-25498 GCA_037179515.1 Halocaridina rubra
ACTGGTCTATAGTTCAGAGCCGTATCCCTCCTTCCCTTTTTGAAGATAGGTATCACATTTGCTTGTTTCCAGCATCTTGGAATCTCCCCCGACTCCAATGACTCCTTAAATATGATACTTAGTGCCACTGATATTGTGTTTGCGCATTTTTTAAGCACATGAGGGGATATGTCATCAGGACCTGTAGCTTTATGAACATCTAAATCCATCAGCGCTTTGCATACCTCTGTGGCTGTGTGTGTCTATGTATGAATACATTACATTATTTTTATGAAATGCATTTAGATATTTTTTTAACATACTTTAAAAACGAAATAGCTAAAATTACTATTTTGATTGGCATGATTGGCAAATACCAAGTGAAGAGTTAGTAAATATTTTATTGTGTGTGTACTTTACTTGATTCATTTATGATTCCATGATAAACTTTCATACATATAATTATACGCACACACACACGCATATATATATATATATATATATATATATATATATATATATATATATATATATATATATATATATATATATATATATATATATTATATATATATATATATATATATATATATATATATATATATATATATATATATATTTATATATTTATGTATGTATGTATGTATGTATGTATGTATGTATGTATGTATGTATGTATGTATGTATGTATGTATGTATGTATGTATGTATGTATGTATGTATGTATGTATGTATGTATGTATGTATGTATGTATGTATGTATGTATGTATGTATGCATGCATGCATGCATGCATGCATGCATGTATGTATGTATGTATGTATGTATGTATGTACGCACGCACGCACGCACGCACGCACGCACGCACGCACGCACGCACGCACGCACGCACGCACGCACACACGCACACACGCACACACACACACACACACACACACACACACACACACACACACACACACACACACACACACACACTAAAGGGGAATGTGGCAGTAAAAGAGGCTGTAAAGGTGGTGGCACTGGAAAACATACAAACAGTTGACTATAAAGAGACAGTAATCGAAAAAATGAAAGACGTTGTGATGGAAAGGGCAAACCCACTCATCAGACAGGCACTTGATAAGGAGAAGACAGTGGTAATCTCAGGCATAAGTGAATCCCAGGAGCCAACATGGCAGGGGAGACTTGAAGAAAATAAAGCTAACGTTGTAGACCTGATAAGAAAGCTTGGAGTAGTATGTGGTCCTGAGGATATTGTAAACATACACCAACTAGGTAAATATTCGAGGGAAGGAAAGCCGAGACCAACAAAAGTAACCTTTGAGAGAGGGGAGACATGTAGGGAAATATTTTTGAGAAAAAAATGTCTAAAAGACCTTCAAGAATGCAAAGAAGTGTTCATTAGACGATACAGAACACAGGAAGAGATGGGAAAGATCAAAAACTTGTTGCAAGAGGCAAGAAGGTTAAATGATGAAAGAAATGAAGAAGAGAAGAAAAATTTTCATTACAGAATACTTCCAGACAAAGGGGAGATAAAGAAGATAATGACAGAAGATCAGGGGATGGGGCCTCATTAAGATTGTTATACACAAATGCTGATGGATTAGCTGGTAAGGCAGTAGAATTAAAAGATAGGATTCACAACAGTAAGGCAGATATAGTAGCAATTACAGAGACTAAGTTGAGTGAGGACATAAACAGTGTCACAGTTTTTCCTAAGGGCTTCAGAATACTAAGGGTCGAAAGATCTGAGAGGACTGGTGGAGGGATAGCACTGCTCATAAGTGAGAGGATTCAAGTTGAAGAAATAAACTTGGCTATAGAAAGTGAGTTCAGGGAATTTCTTGTTGCTCGCATAAATACTGGGTCAGAGAGCATTATAATAACTGTTGTATACAACCCACCAAGGAACCAAAATAGGCTTGAAATTTATGAGGAAAGTCATATAGGTACGATTGAAGTCATAAACTCAGTTGTTAACATGGCGCGGGAGAAAAAAATGTAGGATTTTGATTATGGGAGACTTTAATCATAAAGAGATAGATTGGATAAATCTTGACCCACACAGTGGTGAGGACTCATTTGGGGCAAGATTCCTAGATTGCGTACAAGGGAATTTCCTACACCAACATGTAATGGAACCAACAAGAGCCAGGGGTGGGGATGAGCCATCACTACTTGATCTGGTGTTCACAGATAATGTGTTGGATATTGAAAATATTGAGTATGAACCACCAATTGGAAAGAGTGACCACTGTGTGTTGTTGATGGAGTATATCATTGAAGACATTCTTCCTGAGAGTAGAGGCACTGAGGACATGAGGAGGAACTATCGGAAAGGAGATTACATCAAAATGAATGAGCTTTTTGCAGTTATTGACTGGAGAACCTTATTTTACAACAAATCTGTACAAGAAATGTATGACATCTTTTGTGAGAAATATGGGAAGATAGTAGATTGCTGCATACCTGTCACCAAAGTAGGTGTAATTCATGCCAGAGAGAAATGGTTCGATAATGGGTGTAAAAGAGCTAAGGAGTGGAGAGACAAATGCTGGAAAAGGTATAGGAGGAGAAAAAACATAAATGCCTGGCAAACCTACAAAAGAGCAAGAAATGACTACCTAAGTAAAAGGAGAGAGGCAGAGAGAGATTATGAGAGGGACATCACCAGGAAGGCTAAAGAAAATCCCAAGCTTTTCCACAGCTTTATCAGAGGAAAACTGAAGGCAAAAGAACAGGTTTTAAGGCTAAAGAGAGCGGATGGAAGCATCACTGAGACGGACGAAGAGATCTGCAAAGAATTGAACAAGGAGTTTCAGTCAGTATTTACAGTAGAAAATACCCCACCCCCTCAGATTGCAGTGATAGAAGCTCAAGGGCCGGTATTAGAGAACATCAACCTTACAGCCACGGAGGTATGCAAAGCGCTGATGGATTTAGATGTTCATAAAGCTACAGGTCCTGATGACATATCCCCTCATGTGCTTAAAAAATGCGCAAACACAATATCAGAGGCACTAAGTATCATATTTAAGGAGTCACTGGAGTCGGGGGAGATTCCAAGATGCTGGAAACAAGCAAATGTGATACCTATCTTCAAAAAGGGAAGGAGGGATACGGCTCTGAACTATAGACCAGTTTCCTTGACCAGCATAGTTTGCAAAGTTATGGAGAAACTACTAAGGAAACATATCTCTCTTCACTTGGAATCCTTCAACTTTTTGTCAGTGAGGCAACATGGCTTCAGAGAAGGAAGATCAACAGTAACAAACTTATTAGAATTTTATGATGAGGTAAGCCAAATCTTACAGGAAAGAGAGGGCTGGGCAGATTGCATATTCCTAGACTTCCAGAAAGCGTTTGACACTGTTCCACATGGGAGACTTATTAGGAAGCTGCAATCAATGGCTAGAATAGGTGGAAATGTCTTGTATTGGATAAAAACTTACTTAGAAGGAAGGGAAGAGAGGGTTAGAGTAAGACACTCAGTGTCTGAATGGAGAAGAGTTAATAGTGGAGTTCCACAGGGTTCAGTTTTAGGGCCACTTTTGTTCCTTGTATATGTAAATGACCTACCAGAGTCTGTAAATTCATTCATGAATATGTTTGCAGATGATGCAAAGATTGTGAAGAAAGTAAAAAACGAGAACAATGGTAGAGAACTTCAGGAGGATCTAAATAATCTACATGAGTGGTCAGAAAAGTGGCTAATGAAATTCAATACCTCAAAATGTAAGGTAATGAGAATGGGTACAAGTGCAAGAAGGCCCAAGCTTGACTACTCGGTGGCTGGAGTACAACTTCAAGAGACAGAAAATGAGAGAGATCTAGGAGTAAACATACTGGCAGATTTGTCTCCAGAAATACATATAAATGGCGTAGTAAGGGCAGCATATGCATTCTTATCAAATGTAAGGGTAGCCTTCAGGCACATGGACAAGGAAATGTTCAGAAATATTTATGTAACCTATGTGAGGCCAAAACTCGAATATGCAGCCCCCTTTTGGAATCCGCACTTGAAAAAGCACATAGCTAAGCTTGAAAAAGTTCAAAGACATGCCACGAAACTGGTGCCAGAAATACGCAATCTCGGTTATGATGAGAGGCTGAGGGAATTAGACTTGCCATCACTCGAAGCTAGAAGAGTAAGGGGGGATATGGTGACAGTCTTTAAATTCCTTCATGGTTATGATAGAGTGGATAGGGATCGATATTTCGATATGGCTGGCTCTAGAACTAGAGGTCATAGTTTGAAGCTTCGTAAGAAAACTTGTTTGCAGGATGTAAGGAAATACTTTTTCAGTGTAAGAGTAGTTGATAATTGGAATTCGCTAAGCGAGGAGGTAGTTAATGCTATCTCAATCCATAGTTTTAAGGACAGGTATGATAAGTATCACTAAGTCTATAAATGGAACCGATCAGGAGACGGGAAGATACGAGCTTTGGGCTCTTTCCCGTAAACACAATTAGGTAATCACACATACACATACATACATACATACATACATACATACATACATACATACATACATACATACATACATACATACATACATACATACATACATACATACATACATACATACATACATATATATATATATATATATATATATATATATATATATATATATATATATATATATATATATATATATATATATATATATATATATATATATATATATATATATATATATATATATATATATATATATATATATATATATATATATATATATATATATATATATAATATATATATAATTTGCCTCTCATTTACATGCACAGTCCATTTGCCTTTAACCATCTAAGGACATCTCATCAGAATATCCCATCGTCTATATGAGTATGGAACATTGTATTAGAAATTCCTTGATCTCTAGAGAGACCATTTCCATCCCTTCATGTAGGGAACAAGTTTCAAACAGACCAGTGGCTGACCGATTCTGACACAATGAGTTGTTAATCAATTAAACAAATTAGAATTTATTAATACATGGTGATATATAGCCTTTTACTTGGGACTAGTTAGAAAACTGCGCATTCTAATATTTTTGCTCTTCTAATTATGTTCTGCAATGATTATTGTTTGTTTATTGGGTTGCCCCTATGGATTTTAAAATTTGGAGAGAGAGAGGCGTTATTTGTGGTGTTGATTGAATCAGGGTAAGTATTTGCCGTGAGACCATGGAAGGTGGAGATATCTTCATTATCCTTAATAAGTAAATTGCAAACAAAAAGAAGGAATATTACAACATCCACCGGACTAGAGATGTGGGACACTTTCTTCTGACTTTTAATAAAACTTTCCAATTATGGATGTTCTTCCCCAAAGTTGAATTTTCTTTATTTCTTCTGGATTTAGTTGAGTATTCCTCTCATTGTAAGGCACTATATATTCCTTTACTGGGAATAAAGCTTGTACTGCTCATTGACACCGGAATGATCTCTCTTTGTTGATCTGCACACACTCATATTTTTTGTATTTCCCGTGGATATGAAGCATCA
>JAXCGZ010006813.1:0-17500 GCA_037179515.1 Halocaridina rubra
TATATATATATATATATATATATATATATATATATATATATATATATATATATATATATATATATATATATATATATATATATATATATATATATATATATATATATATATATATATATATATATATATATATATATATATAAATGCATGGAATGTATTTGTTTGAATATTGCGAACGTAACTTTGAAATTTAAATGGTTGCTGAAATAAATAAGATGATCTTTTTCCCGTGTGGAAACGAAATATACTTTCGTAGTTGAGCGTCCAATAAGTAAATTGGAAATTAGTGTGGAGATATGTAGCTCGCGGATTGGTCGGTGCAGCGACTGCTTCTTCCCCTCTACCTCCAGACTCTGAAACTCTCTTCTTCCTTCTGTCTTTCCTAATTCTTATGACCTATCATCCTTCAAAAAACCAGATCTATCGTCATCTCAGGCCCTAGTCCTCCATATCTCTGGGTCTTCTGTACATTGGCTGTTTTTTTTTTCTTCTGTCTGTCGTTTTCCTTTGTGTGACACTACTTCATCTCTGCCTTGTCCTTAACCTTTTTCTTTTCCTACGTCTTGGTATTTTCTCGTGCCCAGGCCTTTATTGATGAGAGCAGTTTTTGTCTGTCCCAGTGTCTCACTCATTAAAAAAAAACTTCGGCTGGGTGAACAGTGGTTAACGGTTGGGGATTTGTGTGTTTGCATATATTCCATTTAACGATGTCTAGAATGTCGCATTGATTCCTTTGTTTACGTAAACAAACAGAAGGTAGTGACCCACCTGCTGCTAGGTGCACAGTGTCGTTTATTCGAGAACAGTGTGTTTTGCATTACATTTTCCATTTACTGTTGATGATTTAACAGTCGATGAATAGTGTGTTTTACACTTTGAGGAATCGCGTCAAAATTTACTAAAATTAAATAGCAAAGTTATCTTGAAATTTTGGAAGATTGTCTTATAATACTCTTTACAGAGTGAATGATTGTTGCATTGTGGATATATAAAGAAGATTGTAGTTTCTCTGATAATATAATTACATCAACTATTTGTTTATTTTCTTATGTTGTATTTGCATTCTCAATATGTCGGTTAAACCGAGTAAATCAGATTTCTTTTCACGATTAAGGCCGTTTAATTCGTCACTAATTGCATTAAAATTTATCTAAATTATTTATATAATAATTAATTAAGGGTATTTTAATGGAAATGCAACTTTGAATTATAGTATGTTGGTAGACTATTTTACTGAGTAAGAAAATATTGATAATTTACATTGACACTAATGAAATATATGAATATAATACTATTCTAAGAGGTATCATATAAATGGACTTGAAAACTCTAGAAACAGGACATTAAATAGCATATTTTCCTGGTAATGTCTCTATGTCGCTATTTCTAGACAGTTGGCTATAACTGGCTATATTTTAGCGTTTTACGCCAGCTACTTTCTCTTGGCAACTCTGCCTTTTCTCCTTAGTGGGCCGTCTGCCATCTTCCCGAGTGGGTGAATGTGGAGTGTTGAAGAGTTAAATAATATTATTCAATAGTGTCGAGAACCCATTCTTGTCCAAAATGTCGGGGAACACGGGGATGGAACAGCTCATCCCCATTGTGAACAAATTGCAAGACGCATTTACGCAATTGGGAGTACACATGCAACTAGATTTGCCCCAGATTGCCGTCGTCGGAGGACAATCAGCTGGCAAATCCTCTGTCCTGGAGAATTTCGTTGGAAGGTGATTAAACCCGACCTCTTTTCGCTTATATATCGATCATATAATTAACCTGGTTAAACCTGGTTAGGTTAAGTCGAGTATTTTGAGGTCAATAAGCCTTGGAAGGGTTTAGATTTTCGGGTCTTGTTTTAACTGTTTTGTATCGCGATAGGGTAGGGTAGGTGGTGTCCCCTTGTCCGTAGGGGGCGGATCCATGGGCCACATCTTGGCTAATGTCGGTTATTTTATTCATGTTTTTATTTGGGTATTCGAATATATTTGAAACTTTGTAGATTTTTTTTTTTTTTTTTTTTTTATGAGTGGGACACCAGGACGGGGGAAGAAAATGGCCCTCATTGGGCTTGGGCACCAAGAAACTTGAAACAAAAGGAAACAGAGATGAAGTGTTGTGACTTGACAGATGTGAAGGGATTATGAGATCTGTAACGAATTTTTAGACAAAACTTACTAATTTAAAAAAGTTTAGTGTGGGAAGAGGCACTCTGTTGACCAGTGCCCAAACAGATGTATGAAAGTGACAAAAAAAAAAGGTCAAGTTCCTATCTTTCTATGGTAGATATTGCAGAACTAGTGTAAATACATGTTATGATCTAGATTTTAAACACTAGAAGAATTAGACATGCCACATTGATAAAACTTCATAATATAATTGTACATTACAATTAGTTATTCTGATCAGTATGATATATTACAAAAAATATTTAAAAGCACTCTGCAGGAAATTTAGAGTGTCGTTTCCCTAGAATATTCTTCACTGGCTCATGTGATCTATTTTTTTTTATAGTATGTACTAACACAAGGTGTATTTTAGGATTAAAAATACTTGAAATCATCACATTGAGAGAAAATTGAAGTTTAGTGGGTTTTCAGTCCATTGCTTTTAATTCAAAAACAGATCTGGTATATATATATATATATATATATATATATATATATATATATATATATATATATATATATAATATATATATATATAATTACTAATTCTTGGGGTATATCACTATGTAAGGAATTTTATTAATGTTTAAATAATTTTTGGGGTGTGCAGCTATGTAAGGAGTTTTATTAACACATACATTATTACTAATTCTTGGGGGGTATATCGCTATGCAAGGTATTTTATAAATGTTTAAATAATTCTTGGGGTATGTAGCTTTGTAAGGGGTTTTATTAATATTTTACCAATACAGTACATGTGATATGTAGGTATGTAAGGTGTTTTACCAATGTTCTAGCAGTTCATGGAGTATGTACGTATGTAAGGTGTTTTATTAATATTTTACCAATTCATGGAGTAAATAGGTGTAGAGAGTATTTTATTACTGTATTACCTATTTATGGAGTGTGTAGCTGTATAAGATGTTTTATAAATATTTTACCAAGTCATGGAGTATGTAGGTATGTAAGTTATATTATTAATGTTTTATGTGTACAGGGTATTCAGATAAATAGGGTATTTAGTAAGCAGATACTCTTTGATCAACTTTATAGTGCCTGTGTAGCTTAAATTATTGTACTTACTTATATAGTATTTTGTGGGATCGGTAGCATTTCCTCGATGGGATTTAGCACGAAAACACTTATCCTTGTATGTTAAGAGGCGGATAATGAATGAGAAAAGAGTTTTTGAAAATAATGAAATAAATTTTTGTTTTTTCTCAAGCAGTTTTTGTTCATCCATTACTAAAATGTTTATTATTTTTTATTATTGCATTATTGCATTGTTGAAAGTCCATAGTGACTACACAGGGCATAGTGAGTAGAGATTGTTAAGAAAATATAGGTATTAAAGACCACGTATATCTGATATTTTTATTGGTGAATGTTATTTTGTGATCACACTTTCATATGCTTGTAAAAGACTTTTTCATTTGATTGTAAGGTATCAATATGCAGTTAAGTAGTGATATTCGGTAGGAGATTAGCATTCCAATCTAAATTTTACCTTTTATAAATATATAAAGTAGAAATATTTGATAGCTTTGAAAATTATTCCCAAAATCAAGACCAACATTCCTAAGTTTTCATAGAGTAAATGTTGTATGGAACAAGAGTCAGTAACCAAAATAAACACAATAAAAAAAATTAGGAATGTTGTGAAATAAAGCAAGAAACTATACTATCTCAAAATATTTCTTTAGGTTATGAATGCCTGCAGTGTCCACTTCCTGCTTGTGTGTGTGTTTTTTTAATACAGTTTTTCCTTTTAAATTCAAATTGGTATTAATAATGAAAGTGAGAATCATATTATCACACTGAGGGGTATTTTCAAAGTACATCACTGTTGTTTAACAGAAAAGTATTTTTATTAAGTTTATATAGACTTAATATTTTTCTTACATTCACATATAATATGCAAAGGGTGTTTATTAGCTGTATATAAAGTTGTACATGAGACCCTCATAGGATTCTTGTTGAGAATTGATATGTGAGCTTGTAACAATGAATGAATTTCAGAACACCATGTGCAGTTAAATAATGCATTATACTGACTTGCAATAATGAATAAGCCTTAGAGCTACCTTGTATAAAGGTTAGGTTGGGTAAATTTGTTGGGTTAGGGTAAAGAGAAACTTGAGGATTACTTTTTTATTTACAAGATCAAAAATATGTACTGGTAACATTATGGATAAATATGTTAAAAGTGATGTTATTGCTATTTTTAATGCAGAATACTTTTAGCTGATTTTCTTCTAAATATTAAAGGGAAGATTTCTTGTCAGTGTTGTAATTTTCTTTCAAAATAAATTTCCTCCATTTTGCTATACAAATATACTGTACAGATGCTCTCCAACTTATGAACGAGTTAGGTTCCAGAAGTCCATTCATAAGTAGAATTGTTCGTAAGTGTGTGTTGGTAAAAAAGAGTACTGTACGGTACATTCATATGCAGTACTGTACAGTACTTAGACTGGAGACACTTATCTACTACACAAAACATGCCTTACAGTACTATAATACATACGTTAATGCCTGGGTAGGTTGTTGTTCGTATCTGTGAAAGTTTATAACTCGGTTGTTTGTAAGTAGGGGAGCTTCTGTACAGTATTTAGGTTTTGCCTTTGTATAAATGGTATTTTTATCTCTAAATATCAAAGGGAAACTTTCTCAATCAATTTTGTATTTTCCTTGCTAAATAGTTTTCCTCTTTTTGCTGTGCAAATATATGTAGCTTTTGCTATTTTCAGTTATGCTTTGTTGTTCTGTATGCAATTGAACCGTTGGTTGAACGAAGATCTGTAATTTTAATCAAGGCCAATTCTAGATGCAATGGCCTTCCTTGTATGTGCTTTCCATTTTAATTATATTCAGAATTCTATTGATTTTTATTATAGTGCTGTACTGTACTTATATTTAGGGTAGTTGGACCGCCATTGCCAGTTTGGTAGCTCACACAACTCGGATTCGTTAGGGCTGAGGTTAGAAAGGGTATTCGCTCAGGGTAATGACTGCACTTGCCAACTCCAAAGTCCTTCTAAAGAAGGCAGCATCCTAGCCCCTAATAGAAAAGGGAGTAATTGATGTAAAATCGGATCATGTTTAGGGGAGTGGAGGCTGCCATCCTGTTGTGGTTAGAATACTCGACTAGGGAGTTGACGGACACGCGATCAAGTCTACAACTGGGCGTTAGGATGGGCATCTATCTTTAATTCCCTGACGCCGATTTGTGTCCATCCCCGTCATGGGGACTAAAGATGACAGAAACTAGTTAAGGGAGTAATTGAAATTACCTTTAATTTTTATTATTGGTGGAAAAGTTATGCATATTTATACAGACACTCCCCTACTTGCAAACGAGGTAGGTTTCAGAAGTCCATTAGTCATTAAAATTGTTCTTAAGTTGTGCTTAAGTAAAAAGAGTACTACAGTATACAGTATATACATATGCAGTACTGTACAGTGCTTAGGCTAAACACACATGACTACTATAGAAAACAAAGTATACAGTAGTAATAATATAATAATACAGTACAGTACTGTACAGTAATACATACATTAATACGTGGGTAGATAATGGGTAGGTTTTTTGTTTGTGTCTGTAACTGTTCTGAACTCTGTTGTTTGTAAGTAAGGGATGCATCTTTATGTAACATTTTATGCACTACCATCAGTTTTAGACTTCTTTGTTTGGTGAAAGACATGTTTTCCTTTTCAGGTATGATAACCAAAGGATCAGTTTTTAATAATTTTGTTAGTTTGGTGTTTAATGTCTTTAGTTTCCCTCTTTCATAGTGTGGAGTGAACGAATGTTTTTCTCTAACCCAGATTTCACATATTTGTTCAATCGTTCATTCAGTAATGCTTGTGAGGGGTCATACTGTGGAGTGTTATGGTTTACCTCACTACTCTTACTACATATGTATTTTCAGTTTTATGCAATTTTTTTTTTGACATTTGTTTATCATGCGTAGCTATGTTATTTGTCATTTCATGTCACTACATATATATCCATTATGGGGGTAGACACAGACAGGTTGGAGCTGAGGAAGTAAGACTGAAAGCCCTTCCTATATCCTCTCCATGGGCTTGATCACGGGTCTGTCACTTCTCGAGCAGCTTGCTATAACCACTATGCTACCGTCATCCCCTGTTAAATATAGATATATATAATGTTACTAAAATACTGTGGCTATTTTTTTTTTTTTTTTTACACTTAACCACTTTCACTTGACAATGAATAGAGATGATTATAAATGGTTTGGATTAGTGGTCTTATATATTTTTTGTTTTTATTTATTTTGTTATTCATTTTCATATTTAACTTCGATTTCTTTATAGTCAACCATCTTTATTTAAATTATTTTTTTTTTTTTTTTTTTTTTAGTAAAGAGTAGTTATGTAAATACAAAGTACTCCTACTGATATAACTTTGTAAGGTACTATATTTGTTATTCATTAATAATATAATTGATTTAAAAAGTGATAGAGGTCTCTTTTTCCCCCTTTTTTGCATATAGTAAACTATTTATTGATTAGCGTACAAACCTGGAAAAGGATTTTTTTGTGTGTGAATTTTTCCGGAATTTTGGATCTTTAAAAGATGAGAAACCCCAGGATGCAATGCAGATTACCCTAACTTAAGTTAGCAAACTGATTACTGTGTTATGTAACTTTGCATGAGGTTCTGGATGTTACTCATCACTACAAGATCTGGAATTTTTAAGGTTCGGTTACGTACATCAAACCTTTGTTCTCTCTTTTCTTGTGAAGGAACTTCAGGGTATGGGATGACTTTGGCAAGAGTATCCTTGTTGTATTGGGTGAGACATTGTAAATTTTTATCGTTAGTGACTTTTCAGGAATATTTAGAAATACATCAGTGTAATACAGATGCTCCCCTCTTTATGAGCAACTGAGTTAACAGCATTCGCAGATACGAACAGGAACCTACCCTCTATATACCTATGTATTGATATATTATTGTACTCTTCTTCTTCTTCTTCTTCTTCTTCTTCTTCTTCTTCTCAGCTTTAACCCATTTTTATATGGGGTCGCCGTTGTGAATTAGTCGTCTCCATCTATTTCTGTTCTGTGCTTCATTATCATCAATACCCTTCCATTGCAAGTCTTCCCCTATACAATCGCACCATCTTTTTCTTGGTCTTCCTCTCGTCTTTCTACCCCGAACTTCCATCTCCATCGTATGTCTTCCAATATTATTGTACTGTACTGCAATATTATTACTTCATTAATATTCATTAATACTGTATGCTTTATATTTTATGTAGTAGTCAAGTGTCTTCAGCCTAAATGCTGTACAAAACTGCATATGTAGGTACTGTACAGTACTTTTTATTTACTTAAACACTACTTATGAAATATTCTACTTACGAACGGACTTCTGGAACCTAGCTCATTCGTAAGTAGGGGAGTGCCAGTACAGTATTCTTGTTTACGTTTTATGTGTCACTACTAATCCCCATATTTGGGGGTGCATGCTGAATGTGGCTGGGAAATCGTGGCTGGATGCCCTTTCGATGCCCCACGATGGGTTTGATGGCGGGTCTGTTAGTTCCCAGGTTGGGTATTGTAACCGAACAGCTGCCGTGATCCCAAGAATTACGCCTGTAGGCCTACTTTAGTTTTCCTATTTCCTGGTAGTCACTACTCATCGTCAGAGAACTCCATTAATATGGGTATGCAAAGCAAAATCTTCCTCTTTGCTGTACAGACACTCCCCAGCTTACGATTGAGTTAGGTTCCAGAAGTCCGTTTGTAATCTGTGTTTACATAGGCTAAAAACTCTTAACTACTATATGAAACAAAGTACTGTATACAGTATTAATGCATTTTAGTACAGTAATAATAATGTAGTGATACAGTGCAATGCATTAATACATACATCGATACACGCGTAGGTAGTGGGTAGGTTATTGTTCTAATCTGTAAATTCTGTAACTCAGCAATAAATATGCTGGCATTACTCTACTTTCTTGTGGTATCTGGAATATGACCCCTTGAGTACTGATAGGTATCTATACATATTAATGTGAAATTTATTTCAAAACTACAGTATTTGATAAAAAAAAAACCAGGGGTTGATTTCCTTACTTCCAGATCAGTTTCAAAAAGGAATGAAAACTCACATAGACATTTTAATTGCAAGTCAATCCACTGAAACCATCTAACAGGTATCAACTTCAAAATGGTTAAAACTGACCTGCTGTATTAGTGGGGAATAAACCCCCTAGGTCTCCCCCTTAGCCTCCCCTTCCTCCCCAAGTGGCTTGTGTTCCCATATGCATACCAAAACACTCACGGGCACAGCTGAGTCCCTTGTGGGGTTTTCAAACGCGTTTTGTTTAACCAAAAGAGACAATGTTTATATTTATATTTTTGACATATTGTTTCTGGTATAGATATTTTGTTTTTAAGATTTTTTAAAATTGTTTTTTTCCTGTATGGATTGATGTTTGTAATCGTGATAACAGTGTATAATGGAGTTTGTTTTTGTGTTTGAAGCTTGCTAGATAGTCTTGGCTGTTCTAGTTGGTTAATGATTATTCTCTTTGCCTTGTGCGAGTTTCTTTCTGTCCCATATGTAATTTTGAGTGCAAAATATTGCAACGTCAGCAGAAAATAATTTTACCGTAAAAGTTAAAAATTTTCTTTTCAGTTCCTGAAGGGACAACATAGTCTTGCAACACTGAAGAGAAAAGCCCTTCAAATATACCTGGGAGCACATTGCATGTCCCAAAACATAAACACGTTAAATGAATAATTGAATAACCTTTTCATACTTTGATGCATTTTTGGTCTCATATTGTTGTCGAAGCATGAAAAATTGGTCCATTTTTCACAGCAGAATATTGCTGGAGTCTTGTGTGCCTCGTTGACAGCTAGATTGGAGTTTTATTTTGTTTCATATATCATGGCTGAATGTTGACTTGTTTCCTTTTAATGTTATTGTTTTTGTTAATATTAGATCGCGATTGTTTACTCAACTATGCTGAAAAATTTATATAAATGTTTCGCTTTATAGGTGTCTGATGCTGTTAAAGGTGTTGACGTTAATTTGCCTTTGCGGAAACGTTTTCACGTGCTTATAAATTGTAAACGTTTGATTAAATTTGCGTAGTATGTCTACCTGGTCATTTTCATTTCACCTGTAACAAGTAATAGTGCGCTGTGTCATGATGACTCATTCCTTCTTAGTTGTTCATGTTTAACTCGAGATAAGAAGTCCAAAAAGATTTGATTGGCGTAGGTCTGTGCTGTATGGTATATTTATATATCTAATGTACTAAATATATACGTTAGATTTTTTTGTTTAAATACACCGTGATTATTTAGTTAGTCTGTTGGTAAATTTAGTAATTTTGACCTTATTTAAGATAAGTATCAGTAGGCCGATAAGATTCCCTAATGTGTGTGTGTGTATCTACAAGTAGGTACTTTATGAATGTAAGTAACAAGACATTCTTCATTTTCACGAAATTACACAAAAACTTTTAATCTGTCTGTAAGTACTTTATGAACGTTAAGTAACAAGACGTTCTACATTTTCACGAAATTAAACGAAACCTTTTAATTTGTCTGTAAGTACTTTATGAACGTAAGTAACAAGACGTTCTTCATTTTCACGAAATTAAATGAAACCTTTTAATCTGCCTGTAAGTACATTATGAACGTAAGTAACAAGACGTTCTTCATTTTCACGAAATTAAGCAAAAACTTTTAATCTGTCTGTAAGTATTTTATGAACGTTAAGTAACAAGACGTTCTACATTTTCACGAAATTAAGCGAAACCTTTTAATCTGCCTGTAAGTACTTTATGAACGTAAGTAACAAGACGTTCTTCATTTTCACAAAATTAAGCGAAACCTTTTAATCTGTCTGTAAGTACTTTATGAACGTAAGTAACAAAACGTTCTTAATTTTCACGAAATTAAATGAAACCTTTTAATCTTTCTGTAAGTACTTTATGAACGTAAGTAACAAGACGTTCTTCATTTTCACAAAATTAAACGAAACCTATTAATCTGTCTGTAAGTACATTATGAACGTAAGTAACAAGACGTTTGTTCTTCAATTGAACGAAATTAAAAGAAACGTAGTAAATCTGTCTGTAAGTACTTTGTGAACGTAGGTAAACAAGATGTTTGTTAGTTTTCACGAAATTAAATGAAACCTTTTAATCTGTCTGTAAGTACTTTATGAACGTAAATAAACTCAATTTCTGTTCAAGTTAATAAAATTAGACGAAATCTCTTAATCACTGTTTTTAGGGCGGTAGTTATAAAAGTTCTTAATTCGCACAAAACCTCTTTTGTTAGTATGTTAACTGTAGTTAGTTATTGTAAATACTTGATTCATGTTTACCGGGGCGAGGACGAGCAGAACGAAGCCATATAGTAGGTGAAAAGTAGGTGAGAGTAAGAGGGAGGAGGACACGTGGTAATGTAGAATTTCACTTATGTTATTGGAAAAGTATTTTAGCAATTTTCCTTTGCAATAATTTATGCAGATATATCCTAGCCCTTGGTAGAAAAGGGAGTCCGTGACGTAAAACCGGAACTAGGCCATGTAAGGTTGTTTAATATTCAGGCTGGCTGGCTAGGTGTTTGGACTAGCCATGTAGGCACTGTTACGCTCCGGCCTTTTATTTATTTATTTTTTATTTAGAATTGCTTTATGCGTTCCATTTTCTCTGTGATGTGGATTCGTGTCGGAAATTTTTGTATGTTTTTGAATGAAATTTGTACAGGTGTACTAAAGCTTTTTATTTTTTTTGGTATGTATATTATCTTTTGATATGGATTTTTGTCACCAGTATTTGTATGTATTTGAATGAATGCTACACTTTTTTACTGAGTGACATTTTTTGTATAGTAGTACAGAAGTTTATATCATTAAGACAAAGAAAAAGTAAAAGGTTAAGGACAAGGCAGAAATAACGGAATAATACACAAAATTCGACTGAGCTTATTCTTACTGATCCTAACCGTTATTAAAGCTAATAAGGTAACTACAGTCGTTTTATAATTTTCAGGTATATTTACTTCCCACAAAGAGTCAAAGTATTTTCTTTGACTCTGCCACCCCCCCTCTTATAAGGGGCAATATTACTTTGGTATATGGATGGATGGCAAGGTGTATATATGAGGGAAAAATATATATTCATACATCAGTTACTCGACTAAATCGCTTTTTCAACGCTAGGGTGAAAATTTAGTTTATTTCAGTCAAGATAGGAGCATATTTTTTTCCTATTCCGCACGCGCGTGCACACACACACACATGCACGCACTTGTATATACAACTGTTTTATGATTATTTTATTACTAAGAAGTTTCAAAATTTGTTTTAATATCCGATCTTAAGTATACTTCTAATTGCATTTTTTGTTTGTTTACATTTTCAGAGACTTCTTACCACGTGGATCGGGCATTGTAACACGCAGACCTCTCATTCTACAACTTATTTATCATCCTCACGGTAAGGCCACAGTCAAGAATGTATTGATACATTCAAGAATGTATTAATATATTCAAGAATGTATTGAGAATGTATTGATATATTCAAGAATGTATTGAGAATGTATTGATACATTCAAGAATGTATTGAGAATGTATTGATACATTCAAGAATGTATTGAGAATGTATTGATATATTCAAGAATGTATTGAGAATGTATTGATATATTCAAGAATGTATTTTGGAATGTATTGATATAGTTTATTAACCTATGGCATATTGTGTTACTTTAAGATTATCAGTGTATAATAACTTTTTTATTTATTATATATTTTTACGTTATGTTTTTATTTATATATTTTTTTTTATTTCGCCTTATAAATGTTTATTGATTTTTTTAAATTTAAAAATTTGTTTTATTTACTTTGGTAATGTTTACATAATTTTATATTTATTTGGTATATATAATTCACTCATTTCTTTGTAACTCATTAGATTTTTTTTATTTATCCATGTCTTAACTATTTTTTTTGTTATTGTTACATAATTTTTTTTTTATCAATTTGATATATTTTGTATTTGTTAATGCGTTTTATTAACCTTTTATCTCGTAATATATATATATATATATATATATATATATATATATATATATATATATATATATATATATATACACACACACACACACACACACACACACACACACACACACACACACACAAGAGCCTAATCCCCCCATATAAGGGGGTGGTTTAGTCAAAGCAAAACCTTGACTATGAGAGGAAAATACAACTAAGGGGATTCCTAGTCCCAACACTCTTCCCCATTTAAAGTTAAAAGTTAAAGTTTGCGGTTTTAGCCCTCCTATCAGAGGCATCGGCCCTGCTCTGGCGGGCGTCAGCCGGTGCAAGCCTCAACCCCCCCACTGTGGTGTCAAGCCACAGCAGTAACCTTCCCAGTAAACAGCTTAAACTCTCGGTCCTAAACGAGAACCGATCTGTCGACCTCGCGAATGCGAGGCCAGCGCGTTACCACTGTACTTATTTAGTCGACCTTTAGAACACACAGGGAACACGGATGGGTTGTTATTATTATTATTATAATTTTTTTTATCTCTCACTCCAGTGGTTCTGTTTATATTATTAGGAAATTATTTCACATGGCAGTGCAGATATTAGATGTATGTGTATTGCCATATAGATTAAAATTATTTTAAGCTTGAGAGAGAGAAAGATAGAGAGAGAGAGAGAGAGAGAGAGAGAGTCACATCTTGACAGTTTATTTTTTTTTACGAGATAGCATATTAATCGAATAACATCAATATTATATAGCTATACATATAAGTAAATTGAAACTGTTTTTGGCAGTATTGCACTGAAAGGTTATTGAAAAGGTAACCCCTAACATCAGATGTTGAGCAAAAACCTTTCTCCCATATATATATTAACGAGCGTAAATGAAATGATATGCAAATAGGTTCCGGTTTTACGTCACGGACTCCCTTTTCTACCAAGGGCTAGGACGGTTGCCTTCTTGCGTAGGACTTGTTTTGGCAGGTGTAATCGTTACCCTGAGTGCATGCCCTTGCTAACCTCAGACCGTGACTAGGCGCGAACCCTCGACCTGACGCCTCAAAGTCGCGAACGCTTCCACTTTAGCCACGGCGACTACTTCTCCCTTATATATTAACGGCCGTAAATGAAATGATATGCAAATAGGTAAAAATAGATATTTTTTTTTTCTTGCAATATTACAGTTAAGCCACTGAAAACCTGTTCGATATTAAAACGTCACATAACGTGAAAATTGTAAAAAAAGAGCTTATACACATACATACGCACGAACACATATATATATATATATATATATATATATATATATATATATATATATATATATATATATATATATATATATATATATAGTCAAAAGAATAAGAGAGATACGTAATTTGTGTAAACATTATGAATAACTTTTTATACTCTTACAGTCAGAAGCATTAAAGAAGTCACCGTGGCTCAAGCGGTAGCTTCCGCGACTTTGAGGCGTCAGGTCGAGGGTTCGCGCCCCGTCACGGTCTGAGGTTAGCAAAGGCATGCACTCACGGTAACGATTACATCTGCCAAAACAAGTCCTTCGCAAGAAGGCAACCGTCTTAGCCCTTGGTAGAAAAGGGAGTCCGTGACGTAAAACCAGAACAGAACAGTCAGAGGCATTAAACCTCTTTACGTATTAACAGTCCAATAGACCAAACGGGGTAAATTTTGACTGTTCAATTGAACCAACTTGGGTGCATCAATGGATGAGCTATTTTAAGAACGCTTTTATTCAGCTTCATCTTCCTAGTTATTTGAGCTCTCTCGTGATTTAGACCAATAATAAAGATTGCCTTTAAATCCATCCACTGGGGGAAAGGAGCCAGCTCAAGTTGGTTCCTGTCCCAAGCCCGGATCAGTGGAGATCTTTGATATCAGGTAGGGTATTCGGCCAAAGAACTTTTGAGCCTTTGGCAACACTGGTCTCTCAAGAGGTTCGTAATAAACAGCGGCTCCGTGTGACTTTAGGGAAAATTTCGCTCCATGTGAATTTGGGAGAAAATTGTAGATATAGAAAGAATTATTTGAACCTAACACAACACTGGTGTCCAAGAGACCCGTGTTGTCAATTGACAGCGACTCCATATGAATATGGAAATAAGAAGAATATAGATATGCATTTACCCTTGAGGAAATTAACCCCCCCCCCAACTTCCCCTCCCGATCCCCCCACTTTTTGCCACCCTCCCCAGAACGATTTTAATACACTTCAATTATAACTTTTATTTGTATGTTCGCTCCCCGTCATGGTCTGAGGTTAGCAAGGGCATACGCTCAGGGTAACGATTACATCTGCCAAAAACAAGTCCTTCGCAAGAAGTCAACCGTCCTAGCCCTTGGTAGAAAAGGGAGTCCGTGACGTAAAACCGGAACATTTTAATATACTTGAGTTATCACTTTTGTTTATCTTGATTTTGAATGTAGGAATCAACTGTAGAGTAAGAACCCCTTCCTTGTCAGGGATTCGGTTATGGATAGGTAGAATAATGACTCTTATTAAGGATAGGGACCGAATTTTACATTTAGTAGTAATAGTAGAAGTATTAGTAATAGTAGTAGTAGTTGTTGTTATTGTTGTTGTTGTTGTTGTTTTTGTTGTTGCAGTTGATTGTAACAGATTGTTCACTCTTTTCAGTCGGAGAATCTTTGTAGTAGTAGTAGTAGTAGTAGTAGTAGTTGACAGTGAAAAATTTTTCACTTTCAGTGGGTGAACATTATTATTATTATTATTATTATCATTATTATTATTATTATTATTATTATTATTATTATTATTATTATTATTATTAGCAGTAGTAGTAGTAGTAGTGTCCTACCGTCCACTCCCGCCTTTCATTACGACCCCCAATGACGACCACATATTTGTAGAAGAAAAATTTTCTCTTTAATTTTTAAGGTCATTCTTAATATAGAAACAGAAACTAAATTCAAGCAATGTGGTATACCTTGAGCTCTCTAAGTACAGAGAAGGGGCTTCCCATTCCCTTCGCTCCGCCCCACTTAATCTACTTTTACGACACGCAGGGGAACACGGAGCAAGTATTCTAGCCCCCCCTTCCTCAGGAGCTCATATATATTTGTGTGTGTGTGTACATGTATATATATATGTATATGTATGTCTGTGTGTATCAAGACTTACTACTTTTGATTCGTAACTCGATCTATATTCAAGAGCTATAGTAATGATGATGGCAATACTACTACTACTACTAGTAGTAATAATAATAATAATAATAATAATAATAATAATAACCTCTATTAGTGTTGGCTTTAGATATATAAAAATATAAACATATAAATAAACAAATAAGAAAATTGCAACTATGAGAAACCACAAATAATTAGTCATGATTTCAATGAGTTCTAGAACCTTCCACAAATATTAATTCGTCACTGAGGCCTTGCTGAGAGAGAGAGAGAGAGAGAGAGAGAGAGAGAGAGAGAGAGAGAGAGAGAGAGAGAGAGAGAGAGAGAGAGAGAGAGGAGAGAGAGACCAATTTTCTTCTATATTATTACTATTATTATTATTATTATTATTATTATTATTATTATTATTATTATTATTATTATTATTATTATTGTAATATCTAAGTAATAACAACCGTCAAAATAAACTCTGATTTGTGTATGTACACGTAATTCTAATGTAAAGTTACTTGTTTCCTTCACAGCACAAACAAATCAGGATGTTATTTTAGCACTAGCCTGTCACATCCCTCGGTGTGTTTGCTGAATAAGCACATTGACTCGATTAACACTTCTATATTGTAGATTAGGTTAGGTTAGGTTAATTATTAAAGAACTACAGAGTGGTTCTTCATAAACCCTTTGGAAAGAGTGAAAATCCAATTAGTTATGAATTGTATAATGACATTTTATAAAACTTGAATAAATAACAATGCAATGTTTATTACAATGCAAGCTGTCTATCTTTGCTATTATAAGCTGTTAATGTACAGTATTATCTTGTCAGTGTTATGTGATTTTGAAGTGATCAAATGATTGTTCTTTTATCAGTAAAATGTAATTTTTTAGATGATTATATCATTATCTGCTTGGTATTATATCATTAACCCATAAGTCAATATATCTCTTGGATTAAGTCTAACATACAAAAACTTTTTCCCTTTTATTGGGGGTGTTGGCTGAGTCAAAGCAACAACCACGACTTTTGTGGGAGGAAAATACATAGAAGGGTATCCCCAGTCCCCTTGTTCTGCCCTCATTTAGTTGACTTACGACACGCAGGGGAATATGGTGGAGGTATTCTTGCCCTCTTCCTCAATGGTATTAGGAGCTTAGGTGCGATGATAGGGAGTTCTTGGGTTATTTTTATTAGAAAAGTATAAACACATGTTTGTTTGTTTGTTTGTTGTTGTATGGCACTGTTTATCCCCATTTTTTTTTTATTAGAAAAGTATAAACACATGTTTGTTTGTTTGTTTGTTGTTGTATGGCACTGTTTATCCCCATTTTTTTTATTAGAAAAGTATAAACACATGTTTGTTTGTTTGTTTGTTGTATTATGGCACTGTTTATCCCCATTAGAATGGGGGTGGATGCAAACAGGCCACAGCGGGGCGTTAGGAGTAGTATGAGCACGCATGAAGGTAATTTTGTGTATGTATGTGTGTGTGTGTGTGGAAGCAGTATTAGTAGGTGCTTAAACATGTTGTCAGACAGACGTATGCCTATCCTGTAGCAACTCTTATATTTGGTGTCCAAACCGTGGAAGCATTTATGTCTGGTGCCTTACTCAAGCACCTCTTTTGAAAATAATACGCGTTTTAGTCCACATAGAAGAAAATAATACGCGTTTTAGTCCACGTAGAAGAAAATAATACGCGTTTTAGTCCACGTAGAAGAAAATAATACGTGTTTTAGTCCGCGTAGAAGAAACACAAGAACACAGCTTATATAAAATGCTCAAACATGGTAATAGACATTTTTTTTATTACCCTTTCTGATACATATGGAAACAATGTCATCATTCATTGGATACAATTTAGCAGGAGGGTCTGCCCCTCTCACTTATGCCCCCCCCCTCTTCATGTTCGTGCTTTTCCTTCCGGGCATCCCATTTTCTTTCCCCCCCTTTTCAGTGATGACACCTTCACTGTTTCCTCCTCCTTCTAGTGATGGCACCCTTAGTGTTTCCTCCCCCCTTCCAGTGATGGCACCCTCAGTGTTTCCTCCTCCCTCCAGTGATGGCACCCTCAGTGTTTCCTCTCCCCCTCCAGTGATGGCACCCTTAG
>JAXCGZ010006813.1:22500-25467 GCA_037179515.1 Halocaridina rubra
ACATACATACATACATACATACATACTTATACATGGCCCAATCCCCCTTGTAAGGGGGGGTTGCCGAGCTAAGAAACACTCATTCACCACGTTCCACACATACCTCAACTACTACTCTTAGCTCCTTGGGGGATAGAGGGGTTGCCACGTATCCCCACCCCCCTTCCACCCTACTTGGATCACCCACAAGGTAGGCGGGCAAGGGATATTCTGTATCATTAGTAATTGAAAATTTCTATGTATAGAGTAATATATAGCCAAAACAAGACCTTCGCAAGAAGGCAACCGTCCTAGCCCTTGGCTGAAAAGGGGAGTCCGTGACGTAAAACCGAGAACAAGAGTAGTATATATAAATTTCTTTAGTAACAACTCACACCTTTAAAGAGAGTATTATTGTATCCCAATTTTCTTGGGGCAGCGCTGTTTCTAGAGTATTTGTGTCATTATCTAGAATATTATTCATAGAGGATAGAGAGGTACACGGTTTTATTATTAGTAGGTTGGTCCATGGCATCAGCCGCCCGTTGCGATACACATTAAGGTCATTTGGACTTGGAATATTCCTTGAATAACGGTTCTCTTCCTATGCCGACATCTCAGCTGAATATTCCTTGAATAACGGTTCTCTTCCTATGCCTACATCTAAGCCGAATATTCTTTGATATTCGTTACATATCTCCTATTATCCCTTCACATCTGACAAGTCGCAACACTCCTCATCTCTGTTTCTCATGCTTTTTCTTATATTTTTTTTTACGATTATGCCCAGAACGGGCCAAAAAAATATAATAATAATAACAATAATAATAATAATAATAATAATAATAATAATAATAATAATACAGCCCTCATCAGGACTGGGCACGAAGAATACATAAAATAGAGAAAAACAGAAATGGAGAGTGTAATGACTTGTCAGATGTGAAGGGATAATATGAGGTGTGTAACGAATATCCAAGAATATTCAGTGTTTTTCTTAGTGTTCGTGCCCGATGAGGGTAAATCTTTTTGGCCCGTCACGGTGTCACCTGTTATAGAAAAAAAATTAAAAGGAAAAAAAAAAGAACAACAGATTATTATTAAGCTATTGAGTTATGTTATTAGCGATGTAATACAGCTAGAGTCTAGCTGCTAGACTTATCTCACTGATAACTCTTTTTCTTATCTCAAAAGCTTTTTAGTCATAAAGATAAATATCGTGATGAGCCTTGCGATAATAGACGGCTAACTGCATTAGACAGGTAAAGAGAGATGGTATACGACACATGTATATATATGTTGTGAAATGTAAAGATAGGTTGCTTTATAGTAGATGTGAAGATTGGTTTGTATGGTTGCATACAACTTATCTAAAATACATAGAAATATTTATAAGCAATGTATTTTCTGTCTTGAATATGCAAGTATTGAAAATAATGGTCTTGGAATGTTTACTCTGCGCACATACATGCATACATACGTACGTACGTACATACATGCATACATACGTACGTAACGTACAGTACGTACGTGCGTACGTACGTACGCACATACATACGTACATACATACATACATACATACATACATGCATACATACATACAGTGTGTG
Source organism: Halocaridina rubra (assembly GCA_037179515.1). Lineage (NCBI taxonomy): Eukaryota > Metazoa > Arthropoda > Malacostraca > Decapoda > Atyidae > Halocaridina > Halocaridina rubra. The sequence goes on from JAXCGZ010006813.1 coordinate 24,090, forward strand.
TCTGAATGAGCGAGTGTGTGTGTGATGTGTGCATACATATCATACAGTGTGTGTCAGAGTGAGTGAGCGATTGTGTGTGTGTGTGTGTGTGTGTGTGTGTGTGTGTGTGTATGTGTGTGTGTGTGTATGTGTGTTTGGGAGTGAGAGAGAGAGAGAGAGAGAGAGAGAGAGAGAGAGAGAGAGAGAGAGAGAGAGAGAGAGAGAGAGAGAGAGAGAGAGAGAGGATTATAGTATAAAACATGTGATTTTTCTGTATAATAGAGACGGTGTTTTATCTACCTCTAGTCTTGTCTTATCAATTACTGCCCCATTTATTGTTTTGTGCGATTAGTTACTCGTAGCATATGTGTATGTATGTTTGTATGTATGTATGTATGTATGTATATGTGTGTGTGTGTGTGTGTGTGTGTGTGTGTGTGTGTGTGTGTGTGTGTGTGTGTGTGTGTGTGTGGTGTGTGTGTGTGTGTGTGTGTGTGTGTGTGTGTGTGTGTGTGTGTGTGTGTGTGTGTGTGTGTGTGTGTGTGTGTGTGTGTGTGTGTTGTGTGTGTGTGTGTGTGTGTGTGTGTGTGTGTGTGGTGTGTGTGTGTGTGTGTGTGTGTGTGTGTGTGTGTGTGTGTGTGTGTGTGTGTGTGTGTGTGTGTGTGTGTGTGTGTGTGTGGTGTGTGTGTGTGTGTGTGTGTGTGTGTGTGTGTGTGTGTGTGTGTGTTGTGTGTGTGTGGTGTGTGTGTGTGTGTGTGTGTGTGTGTGTGTGGTGTGTGTGTGTGTGTGTGTGTGTGTGTGTGTGTGTGTGTGTGTGTGTGTGTGTGTGTGTGTGTGTGTGTGTGTGTGTGTGTGTGTGTGTGTGTGTGTGTGTGTGTGTGGTGTGTGTGTGTGGGTGTGTGTGTGTGTGTGTGTGTGTGTGGTGTGTGTGTGTGTGAGTGTGTGTGTGGTGTGTGGTGTGTGGTGTGTGTGTGTGTGTGTGTGTGTGTGTGTGTGTGTGTGTGTGGTGTGTGTGTGTGTGTGTGTGGTGTGTGTGTGTGTGTGTGTGTGTGTGTGTGTGTGTGTGTGTGTGTGTGTGTGTGTGTGTGTGTGTGTGTGTGTGTGTGGTGTGTGTGTGTGTGTGTGTGTGTGTGTGTGTGTGAGTGTGTGTGTGTGTGTGTGTGTGTGAGTGTGTGTGTGTGTGTGTGTGAGGTGTGTGTGTGGTGTGTGTGTGTGTGTGGTGTGGTGTGTGTGTGTGTGTGTGTGTGTGTGTGTGTGTGTGTGTGTGTGTGTGTGTGGTGTGTGTGTGTGTGTGTGTGTGTGTGTGTGTGTGTGTGTGTGTGTGTGTGTGTGTGTGTGTGTGTGTGTGTGTGTAAACCGAAGAACACCCACATGTATGTTTTACTAGCATTGAAATCGT
>JAXCGZ010006814.1:0-25441 GCA_037179515.1 Halocaridina rubra
ATGATCCTCTCTTCTTGGCAAGGAAATAAGTTATGTGTAGGTGTAAGAATATGTGTGTACTATATACCTAAGGGTGGTCTCACAGGCACCGTGACAACGTATGTATGTATGTGTATATATATTTGTATGTACGTAAACGAAGAGAGTTAGGCACAGTGCTGTATATATATATATATATATATATATATATATATATATATATATATATATATATATATATATATATATATATATATATATATATATATATATATATGAATCATTTTTTACCCCGACCGGGACTCGAACCTAGGACTTATTATTACTAACTCACAACGCTACCACTACACCACAGAAGGTTAAAAGGAATCCAACCTTATAGCTTATATCTGCTATACTTAGGAATGAACGCATTCTAACTGAATGCCACCATGTTCATTTTACATTCAGTTAGAAAGCGTTCATTCCTAAGTATAGCAGATATAAGCTATAAGGTTGGATTCCTTTTAACCTTCTGTGGTGTAGTGGGTAGCGCCTTGACTTAGTAATAATAAGTGCCAGGTTCGAGTCCCGGTTGGGGTAAAAAAAAAAATGATTCATGTTTTCACATATGTAATGTGCTTAATTGGTTATATATATATATATATATATATATATATATATATATATATATATATATATATATATATATATATATATATATATATATATATATATATATATATACATATATATATATATATATATATATATATATATATATATATATATATATATATATATATATACATATATATATATATATATATATATATATATATATATATATATATATATATATATATATATATATATATATATAATATATATATATATATATATATATATATATATATATATATATATATATATATATATATATATATATATATATATTATTCCTTCACACACACACACACATATATAAATATATATATATATATATATATATATATATATATATATATATATATATATATATATATATATATATATATATATATATATATATATATATATATATATATATATATATATTTATATATATTATATATATATATATATATATATATATATATATATATATATATATATATATATATATATATATATATATATATATATATATATATATATATATATATATATATATATATATATATATATATATATATATATATATATATATATATATATATATAATATATATATATATATATATATATATATATATATATATATATATATATATATATATATATATATAATATATGTATAATATATATATATATATATATATATATATATATATATATATATATATATATATATATATATATATATATATATATATATATAAATATATATATATATATATATATATATATATATATACAATCATAATGTGTCAATTAAATTTATTAAATTTCGAACAGCACTGCATCAATGAACATGGGACTGCGAAAGTGCAGTGGTTAGAGCACTTGACACAGGAAGTGACAGACCCACAAATAGGTCCACCATTGGGCGTTAGGAAGGGTTCCAGCTTTAAATCCCCACTCCCACTTGTTTGTGTCCACATCCAGAATGGGATCAATAGTGACACACAAAACAGCACATAAAAATAATATCATTGCACACTTATCATGATTTCCGCTGTGTAGGCAGTAGATGACCCACATTCACTGTATTTCTAATAAGACTAAAAATTAATACAAGTTTTGTTAGCTTAACTTACCAGACTGAAGATAGTAAGCATGCTTAAACATTTTAAATTTTGAACTAATATAAATCCTCTAACTCAAGGACAAAATCATAAGGACTGGTTTAGGTCTAGATAGCATGGTTTAACAAGTGTTTTAAATATATTTAAAGTCTGTTTAGGATAATTTAATCTTCAAAGAATAGAGACCATGAACTCATTCACAACTAGTCAGACCTTCAGCATATGCTGAAAAGCATTTAAAGCCAAAGCTATGTTAGGAAATAATATAGGTATAAAGTATGATTCTGAAAGCCACAATAGCTCAGTGATAAGAGCGCTCGACTTGTAAAGTGACAATCCCCTGTTGGATCCCACCAAGGGGCATCAGAAAGGGCAGCCGGTCTTATTTCCTTAGCTTCAACTGTCTGTGTCCATCTCTTTTCAAATGAGGATTAACAGTGTCACACGAATCCGCAAAAAAAAATTAGGTACAATTTTCATCGTGTGGACACCAAACCTGTGTGAATCATCCTCTTTCTAAACTGGAAATATTCAATACTGAAATGAATTAGCTTCATGATGAACATTGCACGTGAAACTGCAAATTGGACATACTGGGTTTCAGTCTGCTTCATGTGAGCCATTCATTAAGCTAGGAAATTTACAGGAGTCGAAGTTGGATGGCCATCCAAACACCCTGCAGTGGACTCGACTTGGGTCTGACATTTTCCGAGTTGAGTGCTCTACCTAACGTACTGCCGCAGTTCCTTAGGGAGTTTGTAGCATACCTGTCCGTATTGTATGCTATACCATGATATATACCCTAGGAATCAGAATCCTTAGAGCACTGAGTACTAATGCTCTCTTCAATATGCATCATTTTAGTGTATGCACTGTGCAAGTGACCTATGTAACCCCCTAATACAATATGCTTTGAAAAGTTCAGTCTGAATACATATTAGCATATGCCCTGCACATGTAACTTATGTAACCTCCTACTACAGTATGTTTCATAGTGAAATAAAGGAATATTTCATATTTTGACAACACATGGAGTTCGACAATATGTTATTGGGTAACTCAACTAAGTTATAGAGAAGAGGCAGAATGGGGAAGAGAATGCAACCATAGAATCAGTCCAATGCAAGGATAGTTTGGGTGGGTTAGTAATCAAGTGTTGACCTTTTGATATATGTAGGGTTTTATGGACCTAAAGGAGCGGTCAGGTAATTATATAAACGTAACTGCCAATTCATTCAGATTGCAAATATGAAAATGTTCTGTTTTGTGTGTTGCAATTAGTCCCAATTCAAATGGAGTGGACTCAGACATGTTGGATCTTGGGGATTATGGCTGGATGCCCTCTCTAATGCCCCTAAGTGGGATCAAACCACATTAATTGCTTCCGGACACACTCACTCTATCACTGAACTCCTGCGGCCTCATTCAGACTCCAGATATTACCTGAGTACACTATACAGTAATGGTCACTTAGCTTAACAATGTTGTTTTGGCTAGTTATGGATCTAAATGAATACCCATTTAGTCTGACAATATAGCTTTGGTTGGCATGTGGAAAACAATGTAACTCTCAAAAAGAAATATGCAATGGTAAAATCAAGTCAAAATCATGTGTTCTTGTTGCAATTAGCAGGAGAACTGTAAAAAAGAACAGTTCCTCACACCTTTAAAGTATATGAAACATTTTATATGTCACAATTAGTCCCCATTAGATAGGGGGTGGACACAGACAAGTTGGAGCTAGGGGATTAAGGTTAAATGGCCTTCCCAATGCCACACTGTGTGACTAAACCTATGTTAGTCGATTCTTAAATTGTGCACTCTACCACTGAGCTACTGTGGTTCTCACAGCATTAATATGACTTATATATATCATGCCAACTGAGGCCTGTATCAGGTCAGACATGGAAGCTGCAAGCTGTCATTCCCAAATATTGCTACTGAAACACTGTCAGTGAACAGTTTTATGTCACAATTAATTCCCAATCAAATGGGGGTGAACACAGACAGGCTAGAACTGGGGAAGTAAGGTTGGATGCCCTTCCTAACACCTCGCAGTGGGGTAAATCTCATGTTTGTTACTTGGCAAAAGAACACTCTAACCACGTTTTCTTTGTCATTAATGATTGTCTTCTATTTCAGGGTGGTACATCAGAGAAATGCACCCAATGCAACAAAACCGTTTACCCCATGGAGAAAATGGAAGTTGCTGGACGTCTACTGCACAAAACCTGCTTCAAGTGCTGCAAATGTAACTCACAACTTAGGTGAGATAACATCAATTATTATAACATTTGATATGGAGTATGATAATACATAATACAGTATAGCATATACAATGGGTCAGCATCTTACACGAATTTTTATAGTACAGTGTGGACTAAATGCGGTCAGAAAATATATAAAATAATCATAAAGTTTTCCTTTAAAAAAAATATACGATATCAACATATATAAAAAAATCATGAAGTATTCCATAAAAAATACATGACATCAACTAATGTGCTAACTTTACACAGAATCTAAATTATAATAAGTAAAGATTAAGTACATGACAATAATATAGGCATGATTTACAACATATGTGGTTTTTAAATAATGTGAGAAGTTGGAGAACTAATTGATAATGCATGATGAACGATGAATGACACCTTTATGGCTTTATTTGGGCATTACTGCAACTATTATATAAGATATGGCAATACTGTAATGTACTATTAAACTGATATTGGAAAAACTGTATTTTAATGTTAGCTGCATGTTCATGGTTATGTTATATTATATTAAATATAAAAACTAATCCTCAAATATGACAAATGTATTCTCATAAGTACTAGTCATATTTCAATATCAAAATATATTATTTCATTATCTTCACTGCATAATTTTTCACACTGGATCCACATGCCAGGTTATATAATAACCATAATACCCCTTATAAAGAGTAGTCACATTTGTATGATTTTGCACCTATAGTCTGTACTCCTAATAAAATTTCTCTGGGCACTGCCATATTGTAATAGTAATGCTTGTCTCGGGAAGTGATGGCCTTTGCTTCAAGCCCAAGTAAAAGAGACAGGAAGGGCCTCCAGCCTTATTTTCCCAACTTCAATCTGCCTGTGCCCTTCTCCATAGTGGGCACTCATAGTGACACATAAAACTAAAATCATTATATCTGTGTTACTGCATCAATAAAGGTCAAAGCTGTACACATTTGTATACTTTCACATCTTTCGTCCGTGTCCTAATGACATACCTCTAATATCCATTCCAGCGTTGGTCGCTTCTCGATAGGAGGGAAAGACATGTATTGTATGACCCACTATAAGCAAGCCTTCAGAGAAAAAGGAACCTATGATGTCTTCACCCCTGACAATCCCTGCAAAGGCAAATGGGAGAATAAGGCATAAAAGGCATACAAAGCTAGCAATACTGTAATAAGAAAATATGGTTAGTAGAAAAAGAGGAGAGGATAAATAAATAGGGATGAGTGAAAAGGTATATTAAATTTGACAGAAAGTCCCATATACTATTTCATGGTATTCAGATAATCACTTTGTGTGATGAGGATATGCTGTTTATTTTCTAATGTAGTATGAAAGTAGTATTTCCTATAATACCTGTCTAAAATCTTTATTGTAATCACTGGTATTGCCTCATATTGACATTAATATATTGTTATCACTGAAATTATCTCATTATGAAATTAATGCAATTATAATAACAAAACAGTATAGAGTAATACAAATCACACTGGTAAAATCCAGGATATACTACTACTACTACTACTTATTATTATTATGAGTATTATTATTATTATTATTATTATTATTATTATTATTATTATTATTATTATTATTATTATTATTATTATTATTATTATTATTATTATTATTATAAATCTCATCCCGTTTTATTTTTATGACAAGAAAAGTCATTATAACTCATACCTTATTACTTGATAGTTCTTTAATTAATTAAAATATTTGACATTGATTGAGTGATATTAACAGCACTGACTACACAGATTTAATCTCTTTTTAATTGATGGCGATTTATTACTATATTAACGTGAACCTGATTAATAAATCATTAATGTGGGTAAGAAGCCAATTTACCAATAATGTGACTTTGGTCACAGTGTGAAAACTGTTGTGACTTAATATATTCTACTCTATGTGTTGGAGGCTTTAAATTGATGGTGATTAATAAGCAAATTAATTTATTAATCATGTAAATTAAGTCACAGTGCAGAAACTATGGTCAGATATATTTATTGTAATTCATCGACTGGAAGAATGGAAAACATTTTAACAGTAATTATATAGGATAGACTATGGTCAATATACTGCAAAACTTAATGATACGAGAACAAATGTGCAAACGCTAAGCGTTACCAAAGATACAATTTATATTCAATGAATATTTGATGAAAAGGGTCCTAAAAATATTTTTGTAAAGGTTACATGTGAATGTGAGTGTTTATACAATATAAATGTACACTAGGATACTCTACATACATACTTATACAGTACAATGGCTGCAATCCCCCTTACTCAAAAAAATTTAAAAATACCAAGAATTTTCATTTTTTTTTTTAAATCTGATATTCTTTTCTTTAATCAATGAAAATATAATAAAATACTAACACAAAACTCAAGAAGGGAAAACACTAAGCTATTCTGTGCCTTGTCTGCTTAGCTTCACTTGGTGATAAATTTATTATACTGTATATATTTTATAATCTAGCCAGTGCATTCAGTGATGTTTACAGAATATACAATACTTAAAACATAAAAATTTCAGCTATATATCTTATGCACTATAAAGCTACAAATGAATAAATATTATAAATAGAGCGTAATGAATACATTACACTAAAAAAGTATATCATTACATCCTGCATAGAAGCTCTGTAACGAAGTTTCAAACTATGACTTCTAAATATGGATATATTCATATCAAAGTATTGCACTCTATCTAGCCTATCAAAGCCACAGAGTAGATTAAAAAGGTTACCAAATCCCCATCTAACTTCTAGCTATGAGTGGTGGTCAGTTTAACTCCTTCAGCCTTTCCTCGTAACTTAAATTACGTATCTTATATATTCAGTCCACAAATGTACTCCGTAGGCTACCAATTTCGTTATCCATTAACTGTGGTTTTGTACCATAATATTTCTTTATTTAATTTTGCAACTGTTAAACTAAGATAAATTAACGTTGTCACACATTATATATAGGTCTCTCAGGATAAATAAAAAGTAAAATATATCATTAGAGGATACAGGATTTTTAACTAGTACAAGTACCTTTCAAGAGAAGATTATTCACATTACAGAACATTAATGCACAATCAAGAGTTACAAGTGAAAAAAATAAGCTTAATGAAAACAAAATAGGCAGAACAATGAAGAACTCTGCTTAACAATAAAGACGGAAGTTTAAAAGTGATCTTCTTTTGTGATTATCTAATTGCTTTGGTTGGCATATTCATCCTTTCTTAATTACTATTTAGGGTATGATATTTACTAAACAATATAAGCAAATAATTATGCTACTGAGGAGTTACTGAAATCTATAAATAAACACTAAAATGTATTATAAATAACATTTAAATATATACAATGTATTACCTTCATGGTTTAAATGATTAAAAAAGTATGTACAATTTTTGAGCTCTGCAATATATTGATGGCATTTCAGTCAGGTACTTTTAGGTCTGGACGTTCAAAATATATGTGTATCACACTGTACTAAAGATATCAAATTGATCAAAGGATTTCTAACACACTGACACCTAAAGATTAAGTGTGTGTAATGATATATATTCTTCGCTATATTCTGTTTATTGGGTACGAAAGCTCACAGCAATATGGGATACAACAAAATATGATTTAAACATTGATAATTCTGTCTCGCTATCTTTAGGCTTTTTGGGCTCCTTCATAAACTACATGTCTAGTAACATAGTCCTTATGAGGGTTTTAAGTCGAGTTATCGAACTATGGACCTTGATATTAATTAATCTTTTTAAAATAATATATCTAAGTCATCTGCTGCCAGTTGTTTGATACAAAGGAAAAAATGAGAGACATTATGAATGATAAATATCAAAATTATATTGCAAATAAAACGTATTTCATTGTAAGACAATGCATACTGAAACCCTACTGCTCTGCGGTGTTTTTTGAAATACTGTACTGTATCATGCTGTTGACCTTATCTAGAAGAGTGTTTATTAAATGATCATTGCCGCGTAAGATATGAAATATTGCAATCAAGAATACAATATGCCCATGTACTTATATCGAATAATCTATACTTAATTTGTATTGCTATATGATATACCTTATATAGTGAGTTTTCCGTGCCTTATATATATAAATATATATATATAAAATATTGCTGTACTCTTGATATTTTTTTTCAGTAATGACTCACAACACTTTAGCATTGTTTGTAAGTTTATTTTATGAATGTCTCGTGTTAGTTGCAGTCTCTCTGAGTATTTGAAAGAAAAAAAATAAAAGTATTAAGATGTGTATATTATTTATGAATCAAATATATTTTCTTGTGTTTTATGTCATTGTCAGTTCCCATTTGAGGATGGAAATAGTCGACTTGAAACTGGGGTATTAAGTCTGGATATCTTTATTACACGCAACTGTGGGCCCGAATATGGGTCTGACACCTCCCGAGTCAAGCATTCTACCACTACACTACGGCGATCTCCATGAAGCAAAAGATATTACTGTACTTATAATGTAAATAACCTGTTCTGTTACCATGCAATCTAAAATGGTAGGAAAATGCCCAGTAAAGAAATTAACAGGAAATACAATCGAAGTATTTATTAATTTTGTCACCCCAACTGATCACAGTATTAATTAGCATTTCATAAAATTGTTGTTGCTTTTTCTTCACTGGGCCTTTTCCTACCATACATTTATATATTAATCAATTATATCATGAACTATTAGAATATAAGGTTTAAGTAAGGTATTCAACATGCTTCTTGCACCTCTTAAATACACTCATTCAAATACAAAACAGGGAATATGCAAAGATGAGAGAAAAACTCAAAAGGAAAAGAAAAGGTTAGTATTTATACAAGATAAAAAATATTGGAATAGCTATTTTTTATCCGACATCAAATATGTGGGACAGCCACTCTTGGTCTCACCAAACCCCAGTCTCATGCCTATGTTGTAACATTATTTCCCCTACACACGATATGGCATACTCACTGCTGAGCTTATGTATGCAACTGCAATAATAAAACCGGGATCATGTATAGATGAGCAATCCCAGAATCCCATGTAAATTGTAAGCTTAGTTGGGGTTATGTGACTTGCCTTTCAAATACAAAGAATCCTAGAGCACCCTGGGGTTACTCTTCTTTACAAGATCAGGACAATAATACCTTCTTCATATTATTTCTAAGCAGTTTTGGTGAAGAAAAGTATCAGGAGCCTTTCTGGGAAGAACAACTTGGGGTCTACATAACTGAACTCAAAGTCTTTGCCAATAAATGGAGCAATGGCCCCATTACACTGCTATAAAAAGTAAACAAACAAAAACATTTGAAGATCTAAAATATGACAATTTGAAGACAAAACTACATGTAAATGAGAATTACATAGAACAACAGACTCAAATATAAAACTGCTTATAAATGGGAGTTAAAAAAATTAAACAATAAAAGTATGAGATTTTGAAGAAAAACGTAAATGAAGTTAAAGTTTAAAATAAACTGTTCTAAGTAGTAATGTAAAAATAAAATGCCATTTTGCTCTTATAATTATCTTACAATGGTTCAGTGGCTATAGCACCTGACCCCCTGCTTGTAAGTTTCATATAATTTGAGTACCATTATACTGTACATGTGAGTTCTATGTCAGAATAATAAGTTCACAGCCTCAGGCTCTGATAAGGGTAACAAATGCAGATCTTTTAATGAACGTTACTGTCAAGTTTAAGAATGGCACACTTTTCCAAAGTATTTGGGTCTTATGAAAATAGTATCTCGTAACATGCGGTAAAAACAGTAAAGAAAGTTGGTAAGGCACCAGGGTTAGATGGGTGTCATGTGGAATGCCTAGCAAAGGTATAGAAGTAATAATGGAATGGATTGTGAGTTTGTATAATGTGTGCTTTAGGGTAGGGAAGGTTCCAGTTGACTGCAGGAGTAAATGTGCCATCCCACTATACAGGTGAAAGGGAGATAAGTATGTAATGAGAGAGTGAGTTGGGAAGAATAATTTGAATTCAGAAAAGGAAGAGAATGCGAGAAGTATGTTTTTGTGGTAAAAAAAAAAATAAAGGTATCTAGAAAAAGAATAAGAAATTCTTTTGGCGGCTATTTTACAAGAAGAAAGCACATGATAGGCTTGAGAGGGAAGCACTTAATAATGTGATCAGACTGTATGGAGTAGGAGACACTCTGTTGATAACAAAGTTATACATGAGTAATAGAGCATGTACGAGAGTCAAGAATAGTGCAAGCGATTGGTCTGAGGTGAATGTGTGGTTACATAAAGGTTGCATGATGTCGTCGCGTTAAGGGAAGTATATGCAAGAGTACTAGGCAGAGATTTCGGATTGGTGGGTGAGGATAAAGGCATAGTTCGAACAATGGGTCTGAGGTGAATGTGTGGTTGCATCAAATTTGTGTGATGTCACAGTGATAAGGGAAGTATATATGAGAGTTCTAAACTGAGACTAGGAACTGGTGGGTTAGAATGGAGGAATATTATAAGCAACTTGTCAGAGGTGAATATGTGGTTACATCAAGGTGTGATGTCATCGTGATAAGCGAAGTACTTTACATACACGAATGCTAGGCAGAGACTGGGAATTGGTAATTACCTTGTTGTGCTTACGGGAAATAGCCCAAAGCTCGTAACTTCAAGTCTCCTGATTGGTTCCATTTTGTACTTAGAGGTACTTATCATACTTGTCCTTAAAATTGAGTTAGCATTGACTATCTCCTCGCTTAGCGAATTCTAATTATCAACTACTCTTACACTAAAAAGTACTTCCTTATATCCTGCAAAGAAGTTTTCTTACAAAGCTTCAAACTATGACCTCTAGTTCTAGTGCCAGCCATATCGAAATATCGATCCCTATCCACTCTATCATAACCATGAAGGAATTTAAAGACTGTCACCATATCCCCCTCAATCTTCTAGCTTCGAGTGATGGTATGTCTAATTCCCTCAGCCTCTTATCATAACTGAGATTGTGTATTTCTGGTACTAGTTTTGTGGCATGTCTTTGAACTATTTCCAGCTTAACTACATGCTTTTTCAAGTGCGTATTCCAAAAGGGGCTGCATATTCAAGTTTTGGCCTCACATAGGTTACATAAATATTTCTGAACATTTCCTTGTCCATTAGCCTGAAAGCTACCCTTACATTTGCTAAGAAAGCATATGCTGCCCTTGCTATGCCATTTATAAGCATTTCTGGAGACAAATCTGCCAATATGTTTACTCCTAGATCTCTGTGAGAAGGGATGATTATGGACAGTAAATTAATTACTATTTGTGGATGACATTTCATTAAGGACTGATTCTGATAAGAAATTGAAGCACTTAGTGACGGAACTTGTAAGTGTGTGAGAGAAGGAAGTGAAGAGTGAATGTAAGTACAAATAGTTAAACAATGAATACTTAACATCGATGGGAGGAAGTTCAATGTGAGAGTAAACAGGGAGATGCTCGAGGATGTGGAGAATTTAAGTATCTGGGGTCATATGTAGCAGTGAATGGAAGAGTGAATGCAAAGATCAAACACAAAGGAAAGGTAGAGAGTAAATATTTAGGTGTAATGAAAAAGTGTCCTAAGATATGGTATTTAGGGATGATTTTATAAGGTTATAAGATGGAATGATTATACATTCAATGTATAAAGCAGAGACTTGGAATGTAAGAATGAAAGGAATGGATTGCATGTAATTGAGTTGAGTAGTTTGTTAAAAATATGTGCATTAAAAGAAGCTAGAGTGAGAAATATTAAAGTGAAAAAGAGAAAGGGCATTGGAATAAAATAATCTGGAAAGATAGACCAGAGAGTGCTGTGGTGCTTTGGGAATATAGAGAAAATGAATTATGAATAAACAGCAAGAAGTGTGTGGAGGATTAGGGTGATCCTATATTCCCAAGGAGCGGCAGATGAATACACTGATAGCAGCACTGCTGTAATCATATTTATCAAGTTAATGGCTTTGTTTTATTTGTTTATATATTTGGTTATATTGAATTTAAAAACAATCAAACACATTAACCTCCCGCGAGACGTCAAAGAAGAAGGGGAGTAGAGGGGAGAAAAACTTCTCCCCAAACTCTAGTTTTGGGATGTCTAAATGTACGTGGTTGTAGTACGATAGAGCAAAAGATATGAGATTGGATATATGTTTGGTAGGAGGAGGATGGATGTATTGGCATTGTGTGAGACAAAGATGAAAGGAAAAGGAGAAGTGACATTTGGTGATTACCTAATTGTGATTACCTAATTGTGTTTACGGGAAAGAGCCCAAAGCTCGTATCTTCCCGTCTCCTCATCGCTTCCATTTTATACTTAGTGATACTTATCATACCTGTCCTTAAAACTATGGATTGAGATAGCATTAACTACCTCCTCGCTTAGCCAATTCCAATTATCAACTACACTTACACTGAAAAAGTATTTCCTTACATCCTGCAAAGAAGTTTTCTTACGAAGCTTCAAACTATGACCTCTAGTTCTAGAGCCAGCCATATCAAAATATCGATCCCTATCCACTCTATCATAACCATGAAGGAATTTAAAGACTGTCACCATATCCCCCTCAATCTTCTAGCTTCGAGTGATGGTATGTCTAATTCCCTCAGCCTCTTATCATAACTGAGATTGTGTATTTCTGGTACTAGTTTTGTGGCATGTCTTTGAACTATTTCCAGCTTAACTACATGCTTTTTCAAGTGCGTATTCCAAAAGGGGCTGCATATTCAAGTTTTGGCCTCACATAGGTTACATAAATATTTCTGAACATTTCCTTGTCCATTAGCCTGAAAGCTACCCTTACATTTGCTAAGAAAGCATATGCTGCCCTTGCTATGCCATTTATAAGCATTTCTGGAGACAAATCTGCCAATATGTTTACTCCTAGATCTCTGTGAGAAGGGATGATTATGGACAGTAAATTAATTACTATTTGTGGATGACATTTCATTAAGGACTGATTCTGATAAGAAATTGAAGCACTTAGTGACGGAACTTGTAAGTGTGTGAGAGAAGGAAGTGAAGAGTGAATGTAAGTACAAATAGTTAAACAATGAATACTTAACATCGATGGGAGGAAGTTCAATGTGAGAGTAAACAGGGAGATGCTCGAGGATGTGGAGAATTTAAGTATCTGGGGTCATATGTAGCAGTGAATGGAAGAGTGAATGCAAAGATCAAACACAAAGGAAAGGTAGAGAGTAAATATTTAGGAGTAATGAAAAAGTGTCCTAAGATATGGTATTTAGGGATGATTTTATAAGGTTATAAGATGGAATGATTATACATTCAATGTATAAAGCAGAGACTTGGAATGTAAGAATGAAAGGAATGGATTGCATGTAATTGAGTTGAGTAGTTTGTTAAAAATATGTGCATTAAAAGAAGCTAGAGTGAGAAATATTAAAGTGAAAAAGAGAAAGGGCATTGGAATAAAATAATCTGGAAAGATAGACCAGAGAGTGCTGTGGTGCTTTGGGAATATAGAGAAAATGAATTATGAATAAACAGCATGAAGTGCGTGGAGGATTAGGGTGATCCTATATTCCCAAGGAGCGGCAGATGAATACACTGATAGCAGCACTGCTGTAATCATATTTATCAAGTTAATGGCTTTGTTTTATTTGTTTATATATTTGGTTATATTGAATTTAAAAACAATCAAACACATTAACCTCCCGCGAGACGTCAAAGAAGAAGGGGAGTAGAGGGGAGAAAAACTTCTCCCCAAACTCTAGTTTTGGGATGTCTAAATGTACGTGGTTGTAGTACGATAGAGCAAAAGATATGAGATTGGATATATGTTTGGTAGGAGGAGGATGGATGTATTGGCATTGTGTGAGACAAAGATGAAAGGAAAAGGAGAAGTGACATTTGGTGATTACCTAATTGTGATTACCTAATTGTGTTTACGGGAAAGAGCCCAAAGCTCGTATCTTCCCGTCTCCTCATCGCTTCCATTTTATACTTAGTGATACTTATCATACCTGTCCTTAAAACTATGGATTGAGATAGCATTAACTACCTCCTCGCTTAGCCAATTCCAATTATCAACTACACTTACACTGAAAAAGTATTTCCTTACATCCTGCAAAGAAGTTTTCTTACGAAGCTTCAAACTATGACCTCTAGTTCTAGAGCCAGCCATATCAAAATATCGATCCCTATCCACTCTATTATAACCATGAAGGAATTTAAAGACTGTCACCATATCCCCCTCAATCTTCTAGCTTCGAGTGATGGTATGTCTAATTCCCTCAGCCTCTTATCATAACTGAGATTGTGTATTTCTGGTACTAATTTTGTGGTATGTCTTTGAACTATTTCCAGCTTAACTACATGCTTTTTCAAGTGCGTATTCCAAAAGGGGCTGCATATTCAAGTTTTGGCCTCACATAGGTTACATAAATATTTCTGAACATTTCCTTGTCCATTAGCCTGAAAGCTACCCTTACATTTGCTAAGAAAGCATATGCTGCCCTTGCTATGCCATTTATAAGCATTTCTGGAGACAAATCTGCCAATATGTTTACTCCTAGATCTCTGTGAGAAGGGATGATTATGGACAGTAAATTAATTACTATTTGTGGATGACATTTCATTAAGGACTGATTCTGATAAGAAATTGAAGCACTTAGTGACGGAACTTGTAAGTGTGTGAGAGAAGGAAGTGAAGAGTGAATGTAAGTACAAATAGTTAAACAATGAATACTTAACATCGATGGGAGGAAGTTCAATGTGAGAGTAAACAGGGAGATGCTCGAGGATGTGGAGAATTTAAGTATCTGGGGTCATATGTAGCAGTGAATGGAAGAGTGAATGCAAAGATCAAACACAAAGGAAAGGTAGAGAGTAAATATTTAGGTGTAATGAAAAAGTGTCCTAAGATATGGTATTTAGGGATGATTTTATAAGGTTATAAGATGGAATGATTATACATTCAATGTATAAAGCAGAGACTTGGAATGTAAGAATGAAAGGAATGGATTGCATGTAATTGACTTGAGTAGTTTGTTAAAAATATGTGCATTAAAAGAAGCTAGAGTGAGAAATATTAAAGTGAAAAAGAGAAAGGGCATTGGAATAAAATAATCTGGAAAGATAGACCAGAGAGTGCTGTGGTGCTTTGGGAATATAGAGACAATGAATTATGAATAAACAGCATGAAGTGTGTGGAGGATTAGGGTGATCCTATATTCCCAAGGAGCGGCAGATGAATACACTGATAGCAGCACTGCTGTAATCATATTTATCAAGTTAATGGCTTTGTTTTATTCGTTTATATATTTGGTTATATTGAATTTAAAAACAATCAAACACATTAACCTCCCGCGAGACGTCAAAGAAGAAGGGGAGTAGAGGGGAGAAAAACTTCTCCCCAAACTCTAGTTTTGGGATGTCTAAATGTACGTGGTTGTAGTACGATAGAGCAAAAGATATGAGATTGGATATATGTTTGGTAGGAGGAGGATGGATGTATTGGCATTGTGTGAGACAAAGATGAAAGGAAAAGGAGAAGTGACATTTGGTGATTACCTAATTGTGATTACCTAATTGTGTTTACGGGAAAGAGCCCAAAGCTCGTATCTTCCCGTCTCCTCATCGCTTCCATTTTATACTTAGTGATACTTATCATACCTGTCCTTAAAACTATGGATTGAGATAGCATTAACTACCTCCTCGCTTAGCCAATTCCAATTATCAACTACACTTACACTGAAAAAGTATTTCCTTACATCCTGCAAAGAAGTTTTCTTACGAAGCTTCAAACTATGACCTCTAGTTCTAGAGCCAGCCATATCAAAATATCGATCCCTATCCACTCTATCATAACCATGAAGGAATTTAAAGACTGTCACCATATCCCCCTCAATCTTCTAGCTTCGAGTGATGGTATGTCTAATTCCCTCAGCCTCTTATCATAACTGAGATTGTGTATTTCTGGTACTAGTTTTGTGGCATGTCTTTGAACTATTTCCAGCTTAACTACATGCTTTTTCAAGTGCGTATTCCAAAAGGGGCTGCATATTCAAGTTTTGGCCTCACATAGGTTACATAAATATTTCTGAACATTTCCTTGTCCATTAGCCTGAAAGCTACCCTTACATTTGCTAAGAAAGCATATGCTGCCCTTGCTATGCCATTTATAAGCATTTCTGGAGACAAATCTGCCAATATGTTTACTCCTAGATCTCTGTGAGAAGGGATGATTATGGACAGTAAATTAATTACTATTTGTGGATGACACTTCGTTAAGGACTGATTCTGATAAGAAATTGAAGCACTTAGTGACGGAACTTGTAAGTGTGTGAGAGAAGGAAGTGAAGAGTGAATGTAAGTACAAATAGTTAAACAATGAATACTTAACATCGATGGGAGGAAGTTCAATGTGAGAGTAAACAGGGAGATGCTCGAGGATGTGGAGAATTTAAGTATCTGGGGTCATATGTAGCAGTGAATGGAAGAGTGAATGCAAAGATCAAACACAAAGGAAAGGTAGAGAGTAAATATTTAGGTGTAATGAAAAAGTGTCCTAAGATATGGTATTTAGGGATGATTTTATAAGGTTATAAGATGGAATGATTATACATTCAATGTATAAAGCAGAGACTTGGAATGTAAGAATGAAAGGAATGGATTGCATGTAATTGACTTGAGTAGTTTGTTAAAAATATGTGCATTAAAAGAAGCTAGAGTGAGAAATATTAAAGTGAAAAAGAGAAAGGGCATTGGAATAAAATAATCTGGAAAGATAGACCAGAGAGTGCTGTGGTGCTTTGGGAATATAGAGAAAATGAATTATGAATAAACAGCATGAAGTGTGTGGAGGATTAGGGTGATCCTATATTCCCAAGGAGCGGCAGATGAATACACTGATAGCAGCACTGCTGTAATCATATTTATCAAGTTAATGGCTTTGTTTTATTCGTTTATATATTTGGTTATATTGAATTTAAAAACAATCAAACACATTAACCTCCCGCGAGACGTCAAAGAAGAAGGGGAGTAGAGGGGAGAAAAACTTCTCCCCAAACTCTAGTTTTGGGATGTCTAAATGTACGTGGTTGTAGTACGATAGAGCAAAAGATATGAGATTGGATATATGTTTGGTAGGAGGAGGATGGATGTATTGGCATTGTGTGAGACAAAGATGAAAGGAAAAGGAGAAGTGACATTTGGTGATTACCTAATTGTGATTACCTAATTGTGTTTACGGGAAAGAGCCCAAAGCTCGTATCTTCCCGTCTCCTCATCGCTTCAATTTTATACTTAGTGATACTTATCATACCTGTCCTTAAAACTATGGATTGAGATAGCATTAACTACCTCCTCGCTTAGCCAATTCCAATTATCAACTACACTTACACTGAAAAAGTATTTCCTTACATCCTGCAAAGAAGTTTTCTTACGAAGCTTCAAACTATGACCTCTAGTTCTAGAGCCAGCCATATCAAAATATCGATCCCTATCCACTCTATTATAACCATGAAGGAATTTAAAGACTGTCACCATATCCCCCTCAATCTTCTAGCTTCGAGTGATGGTATGTCTAATTCCCTCAGCCTCTTATCATAACTGAGATTGTGTATTTCTGGTACTAATTTTGTGGTATGTCTTTGAACTATTTCCAGCTTAACTACATGCTTTTTCAAGTGCGTATTCCAAAAGGGGCTGCATATTCAAGTTTTGGCCTCACATAGGTTACATAAATATTTCTGAACATTTCCTTGTCCATTAGCCTGAAAGCTACCCTTACATTTGCTAAGAAAGCATATGCTGCCCTTGCTATGCCATTTATAAGCATTTCTGGAGACAAATCTGCCAATATGTTTACTCCTAGATCTCTGTGAGAAGGGATGATTATGGACAGTAAATTAATTACTATTTGTGGATGACATTTCATTAAGGACTGATTCTGATAAGAAATTGAAGCACTTAGTGACGGAACTTGTAAGTGTGTGAGAGAAGGAAGTGAAGAGTGAATGTAAGTACAAATAGTTAAACAATGAATACTTAACATCGATGGGAGGAAGTTCAATGTGAGAGTAAACAGGGAGATGCTCGAGGATGTGGAGAATTTAAGTATCTGGGGTCATATGTAGCAGTGAATGGAAGAGTGAATGCAAAGATCAAACACAAAGGAAAGGTAGAGAGTAAATATTTAGGTGTAATGAAAAAGTGTCCTAAGATATGGTATTTAGGGATGATTTTATAAGGTTATAAGATGGAATGATTATACATTCAATGTATAAAGCAGAGACTTGGAATGTAAGAATGAAAGGAATGGATTGCATGTAATTGAGTTGAGTAGTTTGTTAAAAATATGTGCATTAAAAGAAGCTAGAGTGAGAAATATTAAAGTGAAAAAGAGAAAGGGCATTGGAATAAAATAATCTGGAAAGATAGACCAGAGAGTGCTGTGGTGCTTTGGGAATATAGAGAAAATGAATTATGAATAAACAGCATGAAGTGTGTGGAGGATTAGGGTGATCCTATATTCCCAAGGAGCGGCAGATGAATACACTGATAGCAGCACTGCTGTAATCATATTTATCAAGTTAATGGCTTTGTTTTATTTGTTTATATATTTGGTTATATTGAATTTAAAAACAATCAAACACATTAACCTCCCGCGAGACGTCAAAGAAGAAGGGGAGTAGAGGGGAGAAAAACTTCTCCCCAAACTCTAGTTTTGGGATGTCTAAATGTACGTGGTTGTAGTACGATAGAGCAAAAGATATGAGATTGGATATATGTTTGGTAGGAGGAGGATGGATGTATTGGCATTGTGTGAGACAAAGATGAAAGGAAAAGGAGAAGTGACATTTGGTGATTACCTAATTGTGATTACCTAATTGTGTTTACGGGAAAGAGCCCAAAGCTCGTATCTTCCCGTCTCCTCATCGCTTCCATTTTATACTTAGTGATACTTATCATACCTGTCCTTAAAACTATGGATTGAGATAGCATTAACTACCTCCTCGCTTAGCCAATTCCAATTATCAACTACACTTACACTGAAAAAGTATTTCCTTACATCCTGCAAAGAAGTTTTCTTACGAAGCTTCAAACTATGACCTCTAGTTCTAGAGCCAGCCATATCAAAATATCGATCCCTATCCACTCTATCATAACCATGAAGGAATTTAAAGACTGTCACCATATCCCCCTCAATCTTCTAGCTTCGAGTGATGGTATGTCTAATTCCCTCAGCCTCTTATCATAACTGAGATTGTGTATTTCTGGTACTAATTTTGTGGTATGTCTTTGAACTATTTCCAGCTTAACTACATGCTTTTTCAAGTGCGTATTCCAAAAGGGGCTGCATATTCAAGTTTTGGCCTCACATAGGTTACATAAATATTTCTGAACATTTCCTTGTCCATTAGCCTGAAAGCTACCCTTACATTTGCTAAGAAAGCATATGCTGCCCTTGCTATGCCATTTATAAGCATTTCTGGAGACAAATCTGCCAATATGTTTACTCCTAGATCTCTGTGAGAAGGGATGATTATGGACAGTAAATTAATTACTATTTGTGGATGACATTTCATTAAGGACTGATTCTGATAAGAAATTGAAGCACTTAGTGACGGAACTTGTAAGTGTGTGAGAGAAGGAAGTGAAGAGTGAATGTAAGTACAAATAGTTAAACAATGAATACTTAACATCGATGGGAGGAAGTTCAATGTGAGAGTAAACAGGGAGATGCTCGAGGATGTGGAGAATTTAAGTATCTGGGGTCATATGTAGCAGTGAATGGAAGAGTGAATGCAAAGATCAAACACAAAGGAAAGGTAGAGAGTAAATATTTAGGTGTAATGAAAAAGTGTCCTAAGATATGGTATTTAGGGATGATTTTATAAGGTTATAAGATGGAATGATTATACATTCAATGTATAAAGCAGAGACTTGGAATGTAAGAATGAAAGGAATGGATTGCATGTAATTGAGTTGAGTAGTTTGTTAAAAATATGTGCATTAAAAGAAGCTAGAGTGAGAAATATTAAAGTGAAAAAGAGAAAGGGCATTGGAATAAAATAATCTGGAAAGATAGACCAGAGAGTGCTGTGGTGCTTTGGGAATATAGAGAAAATGAATTATGAATAAACAGCATGAAGTGTGTGGAGGATTAGGGTGATCCTATATTCCCAAGGAGCGGCAGATGAATACACTGATAGCAGCACTGCTGTAATCATATTTATCAAGTTAATGGCTTTGTTTTATTTGTTTATATATTTGGTTATATTGAATTTAAAAACAATCAAACACATTAACCTCCCGCGAGACGTCAAAGAAGAAGGGGAGTAGAGGGGAGAAAAACTTCTCCCCAAACTCTAGTTTTGGGATGTCTAAATGTACGTGGTTGTAGTACGATAGAGCAAAAGATATGAGATTGGATATATGTTTGGTAGGAGGAGGATGGATGTATTGGCATTGTGTGAGACAAAGATGAAAGGAAAAGGAGAAGTGACATTTGGTGATTACCTAATTGTGATTACCTAATTGTGTTTACGGGAAAGAGCCCAAAGCTCGTATCTTCCCGTCTCCTCATCGCTTCCATTTTATACTTAGTGATACTTATCATACCTGTCCTTAAAACTATGGATTGAGATAGCATTAACTACCTCCTCGCTTAGCCAATTCCAATTATCAACTACACTTACACTGAAAAAGTATTTCCTTACATCCTGCAAAGAAGTTTTCTTACGAAGCTTCAAACTATGACCTCTAGTTCTAGAGCCAGCCATATCAAAATATCGATCCCTATCCACTCTATCATAACCATGAAGGAATTTAAAGACTGTCACCATATCCCCCTCAATCTTCTAGCTTCGAGTGATGGTATGTCTAATTCCCTCAGCCTCTTATCATAACTGAGATTGTGTATTTCTGGTGCTAGTTTTGTGGCATGTCTTTGAACTATTTCCAGCTTAACTACATGCTTTTTCAAGTGCGTATTCCAAAAGGGGCTGCATATTCAAGTTTTGGCCTCACATAGGTTACATAAATATTTCTGAACATTTCCTTGTCCATTAGCCTGAAAGCTACCCTTACATTTGCTAAGAAAGCATATGCTGCCCTTGCTATGCCATTTATAAGCATTTCTGGAGACAAATCTGCCAATATGTTTACTCCTAGATCTCTGTGAGAAGGGATGATTATGGACAGTAAATTAATTACTATTTGTGGATGACATTTCATTAAGGACTGATTCTGATAAGAAATTGAAGCACTTAGTGACGGAACTTGTAAGTGTGTGAGAGAAGGAAGTGAAGAGTGAATGTAAGTACAAATAGTTAAACAATGAATACTTAACATCGATGGGAGGAAGTTCAATGTGAGAGTAAACAGGGAGATGCTCGAGGATGTGGAGAATTTAAGTATATGGGGTCATATGTAGCAGTGAATGGAAGAGTGAATGCAAAGATCAAACACAAAGGAAAGGTAGAGAGTAAATATTTAGGTGTAATGAAAAAGTGTCCTAAGATATGGTATTTAGGGATGATTTTATAAGGTTATAAGATGGAATGATTATACATTCAATGTATAAAGCAGAGACTTGGAATGTAAGAATGAAAGGAATGGATTGCATGTAATTGAGTTGAGT
This sequence comes from Halocaridina rubra, assembly GCA_037179515.1. NCBI lineage: Eukaryota > Metazoa > Arthropoda > Malacostraca > Decapoda > Atyidae > Halocaridina > Halocaridina rubra. Next base: position 21,622 of record JAXCGZ010006814.1, read on the forward strand.
AGTTTGTTAAAAATATGTGCATTAAAAGAAGCTAGAGTGAGAAATATTAAAGTGAAAAAGAGAAAGGGCATTGGAATAAAATAATCTGGAAAGATAGACCAGAGAGTGCTGTGGTGCTTTGGGAATATAGAGAAAATGAATTATGAATAAACAGCATGAAGTGCGTGGAGGATTAGGGTGATCCTATATTCCCAAGGAGCGGCAGATGAATACACTGATAGCAGCACTGCTGTAATCATATTTATCAAGTTAATGGCTTTGTTTTATTTGTTTATATATTTGGTTATATTGAATTTAAAAACAATCAAACACATTAACCTCCCGCGAGACGTCAAAGAAGAAGGGGAGTAGAGGGGAGAAAAACTTCTCCCCAAACTCTAGTTTTGGGATGTCTAAATGTACGTGGTTGTAGTACGATAGAGCAAAAGATATGAGATTGGATATATGTTTGGTAGGAGGAGGATGGATGTATTGGCATTATGTGAGACAAAGATGAATGGAAAAGGAGAAGTGACATTTGGTGATTACCTAATTGTGTTTACGGGAAAGAGCCCAAAGCTCGTATCTTCCCGTCTCCTCATCGCTTCCATTTTATACTTAGTGATACTTATCATACCTGTCCTTAAAACTATGGATTGAGATAGCATTAACTACCTCCTCGCTTAGCCAATTCCAATTATCAACTACACTTACACTGAAAAAGTATTTCCTTACATCCTGCAAAGAAGTTTTCTTACGAAGCTTCAAACTATGACCTCTAGTTCTAGAGCCAGCCATATCAAAATATCGATCCCTATCCACTCTATCATAACCATGAAGGAATTTAAAGACTGTCACCATATCCCCCTCAATCTTCTAGCTTCGAGTGATGGTATGTCTAATTCCCTCAGCCTCTTATCATAACTGAGATTGTGTATTTCTGGTACTAGTTTTGTGGCATGTCTTTGAACTATTTCCAGCTTAACTACATGCTTTTTCAAGTGCGTATTCCAAAAGGGGCTGCATATTCAAGTTTTGGCCTCACATAGGTTACATAAATATTTCTGAACATTTCCTTGTCCATTAGCCTGAAAGCTACCCTTACATTTGCTAAGAAAGCATATGCTGCCCTTGCTATGCCATTTATAAGCATTTCTGGAGACAAATCTGCCAATATGTTTACTCCTAGATCTCTGTGAGAAGGGATGATTATGGACAGTAAATTAATTACTATTTGTGGATGACATTTCATTAAGGACTGATTCTGATAAGAAATTGAAGAACTTAGTGACGGAACTTGTAAGTGTGTGAGAGAAGGAAGTGAAGAGTGAATGTAAGTACAAATAGTTAAACAATGAATACTTAACATCGATGGGAGGAAGTTCAATGTGAGAGTAAACAGGGAGATGCTCGAGGATGTGGAGAATTTAAGTATCTGGGGTCATATGTAGCAGTGAATGGAAGAGTGAATGCAAAGATCAAACACAAAGGAAAGGTAGAGAGTAAATATTTAGGTGTAATGAAAAAGTGTCCTAAGATATGGTATTTAGGGATGATTTTATAAGGTTATAAGATGGAATGATTATACATTCAATGTATAAAGCAGAGACTTGGAATGTAAGAATGAAAGGAATGGATTGCATGTAATTGAGTTGAGTAGTTTGTTAAAAATATGTGCATTAAAAGAAGCTAGAGTGAGAAATATTAAAGTGAAAAAGAGAAAGGGCATTGGAATAAAATAATCTGGAAAGATAGACCAGAGAGTGCTGTGGTGCTTTGGGAATATAGAGAAAATGAATTATGAATAAACAGCATGAAGTGCGTGGAGGATTAGGGTGATCCTATATTCCCAAGGAGCGGCAGATGAATACACTGATAGCAGCACTGCTGTAATCATATTTATCAAGTTAATGGCTTTGTTTTATTTGTTTATATATTTGGTTATATTGAATTTAAAAACAATCAAACACATTAACCTCCCGCGAGACGTCAAAGAAGAAGGGGAGTAGAGGGGAGAAAAACTTCTCCCCAAACTCTAGTTTTGGGATGTCTAAATGTACGTGGTTGTAGTACGATAGAGCAAAAGATATGAGATTGGATATATGTTTGGTAGGAGGAGGATGGATGTATTGGCATTGTGTGAGACAAAGATGAAAGGAAAAGGAGAAGTGACATTTGGTGATTACCTAATTGTGATTACCTAATTGTGTTTACGGGAAAGAGCCCAAAGCTCGTATCTTCCCGTCTCCTCATCGCTTCCATTTTATACTTAGTGATACTTATCATACCTGTCCTTAAAACTATGGATTGAGATAGAATTAACTACCTCCTCGCTTAGCCAATTCCAATTATCAACTACACTTACACTGAAAAAGTATTTCCTTACATCCTGCAAAGAAGTTTTCTTACGAAGCTTCAAACTATGACCTCTAGTTCTAGAGCCAGCCATATCAAAATATCGATCCCTATCCACTCTATCATAACCATGAAGGAATTTAAAGACTGTCACCATATCCCCCTCAATCTTCTAGCTTCGAGTGATGGTATGTCTAATTCCCTCAGCCTCTTATCATAACTGAGATTGTGTATTTCTGGTACTAATTTTGTGGTATGTCTTTGAACTATTTCCAGCTTAACTACATGCTTTTTCAAGTGCGTATTCCAAAAGGGGCTGCATATTCAAGTTTTGGCCTCACATAGGTTACATAAATATTTCTGAACATTTCCTTGTCCATTAGCCTGAAAGCTACCCTTACATTTGCTAAGAAAGCATATGCTGCCCTTGCTATGCCATTTATAAGCATTTCTGGAGACAAATCTGCCAATATGTTTACTCCTAGATCTCTGTGAGAAGGGATGATTATGGACAGTAAATTAATTACTATTTGTGGATGACATTTCATTAAGGACTGATTCTGATAAGAAATTGAAGCACTTAGTGACGGAACTTGTAAGTGTGTGAGAGAAGGAAGTGAAGAGTGAATGTAAGTACAAATAGTTAAACAATGAATACTTAACATCGATGGGAGGAAGTTCAATGTGAGAGTAAACAGGGAGATGCTCGAGGATGTGGAGAATTTAAGTATCTGGGGTCATATGTAGCAGTGAATGGAAGAGTGAATGCAAAGATCAAACACAAAGGAATGGTAGAGAGTAAATATTTAGGTGTAATGAAAAAGTGTCCTAAGATATGGTATTTAGGGATGATTTTATAAGGTTATAAGATGGAATGATTATACATTCAATGCATAAAGCAGAGACTTGGAATGTAAGAATGAAAGGAATGGATTGCATGTAATTGAGTTGAGTAGTTTGTTAAAAATATGTGCATTAAAAGAAGCTAGAGTGAGAAATATTAAAGTGAAAAAGAGAAAGGGCATTGGAATAAAATAATCTGGAAAGATAGACCAGAGAGTGCTGTGGTGCTTTGGGAATATAGAGAAAATGAATTATGAATAAACAGCATGAAGTGTGTGGAGGATTAGGGTGATCCTATATTCCCAAGGAGCGGCAGATGAATACACTGATAGCAGCACTGCTGTAATCATATTTATCAAGTTAATGGCTTTGTTTTATTTGTTTATATATTTGGTTATATTGAATTTAAAAACAATCAAACACATTAACCTCCCGCGAGACGTCAAAGAAGAAGGGGAGTAGAGGGGAGAAAAACTTCTCCCCAAACTCTAGTTTTGGGATGTCTAAATGTACGTGGTTGTAGTACGATAGAGCAAAAGATATGAGATTGGATATATGTTTGGTAGGAGGAGGATGGATGTATTGGCATTGTGTGAGACAAAGATGAAAGGAAAAGGAGAAGTGACATTTGGTGATTACCTAA
>JAXCGZ010006815.1:0-15000 GCA_037179515.1 Halocaridina rubra
GGGAACAGAGGGTTAGAGTAAGACACTCAGTGTCTGAATGGAGAAGAGTTAGTAGTGGAGTTCCACAGGGTTCAGTTTTAGGGCCACTTTTGTTCCTTGTATATGTAAATGACCTACCAGAGTCTGTAAATTCATTCATGAATATGTTTGCAGATGATGCAAAGATTGTGAAGAAAGCAAAAAACGAGAACAATGGTAGAGAACTTCAGGAGGATCTAAATAATCTGCATGAGTAGTCAGAAAAGTGGCTAATGAAATTCAATACTTCAAAATGTAAGGTAATGAGAATGGGTACAAGTGCCAGAAGGCCCAAGCTTGACTACTCGGTGGCTGGAGTACAACTTCAAGAGACAGAAAATGAGAGAGATCTAGGAGTAAACATACTAGCAGATTTGTCTCCAGAAATACATATAAATGGCATAGTAAGGGCAGCATATGCATTCTTATCAAATGTAAGGGTAGCCTTCAGGCACATGGACAAGGAAATGTTCAGAAATATTTATGTAACCTATGTGAGGCCCAAACTCGAATATGCAGCCCCCTGTTGGAATCCGCACTTGAAAAAGCACATAGCTAAGCTTGAAAAAGTTCAAAGACATGCCACGAAACTGGTGCCAGAAATGCGCAATCTCAGTTATGATGAGAGGCTGAGAGAATTAGACTTACCATCACTCGAAGCTAGAAGAGTGAGGGGTGATATGGTGACAGTCTTTAAATTCCTTCATGGTTATGATAGAGTGGATAGGGATCGATATTTTGATATGGTTGGCTCTAGAACTGGAGGTCATAGTTTGAAGCTTGGTAAGAAAATTTGTTTGCAGGATGTAAGGAAATACTTTTTCAGTGTAAGAGTAGTTGATAATTGGAATTGGCTAAGCGAGGAGGTAGTTAATGCTATCTCAATCCATAGTTTTAAGGAGAGGTATGATAAGTATCACTAAGTATTAAATGGAAGCGATCAGGAGACGGGAAAATACGAGCTTTGGGCTCTTTCCCGTAAACACAATTAGGTAATCACAATTAGGTAATCACACACACACACACACACACACACACACACACACACACACACACACACACACACACGGCGCGTTCAGTGACACACGGAATTGCTCCTCTTAAATTTTTAACTGTTTCGAGTGACTAAGTGCTTAGTGGAAAACTTTACCATAATTTCCATAAATCTGAAATCCTGCAGAGTATTGAGAGTACAAAAACTTATATTTGTTGTAAGACGAGACTGTTCATATTAAAGGAAAAAAATTGAGAACTTTTTCGTGAGGAAGAGAGAGAAGCTGCCGTCCAGTTCTGCCTTGAGGGAAATCTAGAAGAGTTGCCAGAGGTGGAGCCATCACATCACATTACCTAATTTTTTGTGTAAACTTGGGAAAGCTCTTAAGCCGTTTACCTGATCCTGTGGTTCTATATATTGTTAAAATCAGTATCCTTCCCATTTATATTAACTAGTTAGTTAGTTTGAAACACGAAAAAATTTAATAATAAAAGAAAAAAAAATTACCAAATACCCACCTGTCAACAGTACTGAGTTAAGTTGCCAAGTAGTACAGCAGTCTTATTTTCTTCATTTTTTTTGCTTTTCTTTTAGCTTTCTCTTTTACCATTTTGTTATTTTGTATATATATTGAGTTAAATGTAAAGTCTAATCCCGTGATAACATATCTTGGTTAGCAAGTCAGTTTATCAGTTAGGAAGAATATATAACAGAAACAGGTGGGTGACACCTCAAACACAAATTCGAATTTTCCTTCAGGTTTGACTTTTGTTTTTCTTTTTCTTTTTATACTTAACTTCCCATGGTCAAGTTTTTAAGTTAAGATGTGTGTTACCAGAAAGGAGACAAACTGAGTCACTAAATAGCACTTATATGGAGATATAAAAATTCGGTGTGAAGCTAAATTAGAAGTTTTTCTCTTTTTTTTTTTTCCTCTTTCTCGTCTTCTTTCCATATTCTGTGAGAGGGAGAACATAAAAATGAAGCCATCTCTGTCCCAAACCTCTCCCACCCATGGGTCGGGAGAAGGGGTAGTCATCAGAGGACTTAAACAGAGAATCAAGAAGTTAGAGGAAATGGTTATAAGCCTTGATGATAAAATTCGGAATATGGATGGAGAAATGAAAGAGAATGAAACACTCAGAGAACAAATAAGATCTTTGGAGGAAGCAAATAAAGCACAAGGGCAGGAGAGAAAGGAACTAGAAAAAAGAATAAAGACGCTGGAAGGGGAAAAGAGTCAACTAGAATCTAGAATTTCTAAACAAGAAGATAAAAACAAACAGCTGAATGACAACCTAAAGGAATTAGATGTTAGTTCACTGCTCTCTTCTGAGAGAGACGAGATTGCTGCTTGGAATGTTCAGATTAAGGAAAACATTGAACAGTTCAGAAAAGAGTTCCAGGAGCTGAATATGGAAAATGATGCCATGAAACGTCCTTTGCTGATGCACTAAAGGGAAATGTGGCAGTAAAAGAGGCTGTAAAGGTGGTGGCACTGGAAAACATACAAACAGTTGACTATAAAGAGACAGTAATCGAAAAAATGAAAGACGTTGTGATGGAAAGGGCAAACCCACTCATCAGACAGGCACTTGATAAGGAGAAGACAGTGGTAATCTCAGGCATAAGTGAATCCCAGGAGCCAACATGGCAGGGGAGACTTGAAGAAAATAAAGCTAGGGTTGTAGACCTGATAAGAAAGCTTGGAGTAGTATGTGGTCCTGAGGATATTGTAAACATACACCAACTAGGTAAATATTCGAGGGAAGGAAAGCCGAGACCAACAAAAGTAACCTTTGAGAGAGGGGAAACATGTAGGGAAATATTGTTGAGAAAAAAAAGTCTAAAAGACCTTCAAGAATTCAAAGAAGTGTTCATTAGACGATACAGAACACAGGAAGAGATGGGAAAGATCAAAAACTTGTTGCAAGAGGCAAAAAGGTTAAATGATGAAAGAAATGAAGAAGAGAAGAAAAATTTTCGTTACAGAATACTTCCAGACAAAGGGGAGATAAAGAAGATAATGACAGAAGATCAGGGGATGGGGCCTCATTAAGATTGTTATACACAAATGCTGATGGATTAGCTGGTAAGGCAGTAGAATTAAAAGATAGGATTCACAACAGTAAGGCAGATATAGTAGCAATTACAGAGACTAAGTTGAGTGAGGACATAAACAGTGTCACAGTTTTTCCTAAGGGCTTCAGAATACCAAGGGTCGAAAGATCTGAGAGGACTGGTGGAGGGATAGCACTGCTCATAAGTGAGAGGATTCAAGTTGAAGAAATAAACTTGGCTATAGAAAGTGAGTTCAGGGAATTTCTTGTTGCTCGCATAAATACTGGGTCAGAGAGCATTATAATAACTGTTGTATACAACCCACCAAGGAACCAAAATAGGCTTGAAATTTATGAGGAAAGTCATATAGGTACTATTGAAGTCATAAACTCAGTTGTTAACATGGCACGGGAGAAAAAATGTAGGATTTTGATTATGGGAGATTAATCATAAAGAGATAGATTGGATAAATCTTGACCCACACAGTGGTGAGGACTCATTTGGGGCAAGATTCCTAGATTACGTACAAGGGAATTTCCTACACCAACATGTAATGGAACCAACAAGAGCCAGGGGTGGGGATGAACCATCACTACTTGATCTAGTGTTCACAGATAATGTGTTGGATATTGAAAATATTGAGTATGAACCACCAATTGGAAAGAGTGACCACTGTGTGTTGTTGATGGAGTATATCATTGAAGACATTCTTCCTGAGAGCAGAGGCACTGAGGACATGAGGAGGAACTATCCAAAAGGAGATTACATCAAAATGAATGAGCTTTTTGCAGTTATTGACTGGAGAACCTTATTTTACAACAAATCTGTACAAGAAATGTATGACATCTTTTGTGAGAAATATGGGAAGATAGTAGATTGCTGCATACCTGTCACCAAAGTAGGTGTAATTCATGCCAGAGAGAAATGGTTCGATAATGGGTGTAAAAGAGCTAAGGAGTGGAGAGACAAATGCTGGAAAAGGTATAGGAGGAGAAAAAACATAAATGCCTGGCAAACCTAAAAAAGAGCAAGAAATGACTACCTAAGTAAAAGGAGAGAGGCAGAGAGAGATTATGAGAGGGACATCACAAGGAAGGCTAAAGAAAATCCCAAGCTTTTCCACAGCTTTATCAGAGGAAAACTGAAGGTAAAAGAACAGGTTTTAAGGCTAAAGAGAGCGGATGGAAGCATCACTGAGACGGACGAAGAGATCTGCAAAGAATTGAACAAGGAGTTTCAGTCAGTATTTACAGTAGAAAATACCCCACCCCCTCAGATTGCAGTGATAGAAGCTCAAGGGCCGGTATTAGAGAACATCAACCTTACAGCCACAGAGGTATGCAAAGCGCTGATGGATTTAGATGTTCATAAAGCTACAGGTCCTGATGACATATCCCCTCATGTGCTTAAAAAATGCGCAAACACAATATCAGTGGCACTAAGTATCATATTTAAGGAGTCACTGGAGTCGGGGGAGATTCCAAGATGCTGGAAACAAGCAAATGTGATACCTATCTTCAAAAAGGGAAGGAGGGATACGGCTCTGAACTATAGACCAGTTTCCTTGACCAGCATAGTTTGCAAAGTTATGGAGAAACTACTAAGGAAACATATCTCTCTTCACTTGGAATCCTTCAACTTTTTGTCAGTGAGGCAACATGGCTTCAGAGAAGGAAGATCAACAGTAACAAACTTATTAGAATTTTATGATGAGGTAAGCCAAATCTTACAGGAAAGAGAGGGCTGGGCAGATTGCATATTCCTAGACTTCCAGAAAGCGTTTGACACTGTTCCACATGGGAGACTTATTAGGAAGCTGCAATCAATGGCTAGAATAGGTGGAAATGTCTTGGAATGGATAAAAACTTACTTAGAAGGAAGGGAACAGAGGGTTAGAGTAAGACACTCAGTGTCTGAATGGAGAAGAGTTAGTAGTGGAGTTCCACAGGGTTCAGTTTTAGGGCCACTTTTGTTCCTTGTATATGTAAATGACCTACCAGAGTCTGTAAATTCATTCATGAATATGTTTGCAGATGATGCTAAGATTGTGAAGAAAGTAAAAAACGAGAACAATGGTAGAGAACTTCAGGAGGATCTAAATAATCTGCATGAGTGGTCAGAAAAGTGGCTAATGAAATTCAATACCTCAAAATGTAAGGTAATGAGAATGGGTACAAGTGCAAGAAGGCCCAAGCTTGACTACTCGGTTGCTGGAGTACAACTTCAAGAGACAGAAAATGAGAGAGATCTAGGAGTAAACATACTGGCAGATTTGTCTCCAGAAATACATATAAATGGCGTAGTAAGGGCAGCATATGCATTCTTATCAAATGTAAGGGTAGCCTTCAGGCACATGGACAAGGAAATGTTCAGAAATATTTATGTAACCTATGTGAGGCCAAAACTCGAATATGAAGCCCCCTTTTGGAATCCGCACTTGAAAAAGCACATAGCTAAGCTTGAAAAAGTTCAAAGACATGCCACGAAACTGGTGCCAGAAATACGCAATCTCGGTTATGATGAGAGGCTGAGGGAATTAGACTTGCCATCACTCGAATCTAGAAGAGTAAGGGGGGATATGGTGACAGTCTTTAAATTCCTTCATGGTTATGATAGAGTGGATAGGGATCGATATTTCGATATGGCTGGCTCTAGAACTAGAGGTCATAGTTTGAAGCTTCGTAAGAAAACTTGTTTGCAGGATGTAAGGAAATACTTTTTCAGTGTAAGAGTAGTTGATAATTGGAATTGGCTAAGCGAGGAGGTAGTTAATGCTATCTCAATCCATAGTTTTAAGGACAGGTACGATAAGTATCACTAAGTCTAAAAATGGAACCGATCAGGAGACGGGAAGATACGAGCTTTGGGCTCTTTCCCGTAAACACAATTAGGTAATCACAATTAGGTAATCACAGTGGTAATCTCAGGCATAAGCGAATCCCAGGAGCCAACATGGCAGGGGAGACTTGAAGAGAATAAAGCTAGGGTTGTAGACCTGATAAGAAAGCTTGGAGTAGTTTGTGGTCCTGAGGATATTGTAAACATTCACCAACTAACAAACAAACAAACAAACAAACAAACATTTGTTTCCATTTTGTACAATGGTTATTTGGCATTAATAGTAACTTATAAGTAGACATGTAATTAAACTAATAAATAAGAGGGTTATACATATAGTTAAATTAAATGTAGCTTTCATAGAAAATAATAATGCTGTAATAAAAATGTTAACAATAATGTTAATAATAAAGTAGTAAGTATGCCATTAGATACAGGATCGTTATTATCAGCATCATTTCCATAATTGTTTCCTTACAATGAGAATAATTAGTTCTTAATGAGCAGCAACTATTTGTTCAAAAGAAAATTATATAGTTTGCCTTTGAAAGCTGTGAAGGAGGATGCATTTTTAAGATGCTCTGGAATATTATTCCAGTGTTGGCCCTTTGATAGTGATCATCTCTGAACCTGCTTCTGTGTTTGCTCTGTGAATAAAGAGCTCACTGCTCTGTCTTGTGTTGGTTCCCCTTATATCCCTGACTGTTTTTAAATCAAATAGCCAGCTAGGATAATGATGGTCCAAAATTTTGAATACAAAAACATAAATAGCATAAGCGACCTTATTTTCTGCCTGCAGCCACCCAAGTTTATTGAGAGCTGGTGTGATGTGGTCATATTTTCTTATTCCTCCCAGGGCAACTCGAGCTGCAAAGTTAATAAGCTTCTGTATTCTGTTTATCTGAGTCTTAGTGGTAGTTCCCCAAACAGTTGTGCAGTAATTAATGTGACTTAGGGCTAGAGATTCAACAACAGTTATTCGAGTGGTAGTCTCAAAATTGTCTTTTATACGTGATAAGTACATTAATGTTCCTGTAACCTTTTTGCATACTTTATCTATGTGGGAATCAAACAACATGTGGTTATCAAAGTGAATTCCTAGGTTTTTGACTGTTTTGCTAGGTGTGATAATATTGTCGCAAAAATTAATTGTGTTTTCTGGAATTTGTGTTATGTGGAACCTTGAACCAAGAAATATGCACTGTGTTTTACTTTCGTTAATTAACAGCCCAATTTCTTGGAAATAGGTTTTAATTTTTGACAGAGTGTTTTCTGCTCTTAAAGTTAGCTCTGGGAGATTATTTATATCACCACTAAGGAGTAGTTGAGTGTCATCTGCATATTGTACGACTAGACAGTCAGAAATGAAAGAAGATAGATCATTTACGTAAATGGAGAAGAGGATAGGACCAAGTATTGATCCCTGTGGAACACCAAATGATACATTTTTTGGCACAGAGATAATGTTGTTAAGACGTATAGACTGTTTACGATTAGATAGATACTCGCTAAACCAGCTTGGATCAATATTTAAGTTAATACATTTACTTAAAAGAATTTCATGGTTTACACTGTCGAAGGCTTTTGATAAGTCCAATAATAAAAGAATAGATATTTTTTTCATATCTATATTATTATATATACTATTCGTAACTTTAAGCAGTGCAGTTTCCGTCGAAAGTTTCGGTCTGAAACCATGTTGATTAATACTTAATAATCTATTTGATTCTAAATATGACATAAGTTGGCATGCAACAATTTTTTCTAATATTTTAGAGAAAATGGGTAGCAGGGAAATGGGACGATAGTTTTCACATCTTCTCTGTCCCCATTTTTATGCAGAGGTATTACATGTGATATTTTCCAAGAGTCAGGAAACTTTTTAGTGACAATGGAAGTGTTCATAATAGTTAGAATATAGGATGCAATCATGGGTAGAGCGTCTTTGATGAACTGAAATGGTATACCATCTGAACCATAAGAGCCAGAGTTTCTTAGGCTCTTTATGGTAAGAATTAGGGTAGCACAATCGATAGGATTTATCTTGAAGTACTCTCTTGTGTTTACATTGGAAGAATTGTCATTTAAGCAATTACTCATATTCACTGAGTTGATGTTTTCTTGAGTTTTTTCATATGTATTTTTGCCAACGTTAGCAAAATAGTTATTAAAGTTTTCTGCTTTGTCTTTCAACTCTGTAATATTTTCATAACTTTCTGAGGTACTCTTTTCATTTGGTATCATGCTTCTTATCACTTTCCATGTTGCTGCTGTATCATGTCTAGAGTCATTAAATTGTTTTTTGTAAAAGTCTTTTTTACCTACACTGATGAGAGATCTGACACGTTTCTTTTCTGTTTTATAACGTTCTCGGAGAGTCATATCATATCTATTCATTTTTAGCTCTTTTTGTATTTGATTTCTGATTTGCATTGCCTCTTTGATGTCATTAGTTAGCCAGGGGGCTGAGGGGCGGGTTATTTTTCTTGTTACAATGGGTGCACAACTATCTAAGCATTCAAGGAAGACTTTTGTTAGAATCTCAACCTGCAAATCGACGTTATCTATGTATTTAATTCTATTAAGTGCATTTGTGTTGTTGATTAATGTTTCACAAAAGATATCAGGGGAGTAATTTTTTAGACACCGGAATGTCTTGAGGAGAGGCTTCCTTTTGGGCTTGTTTATGTTTAGCATAGCAATGTTCAGCTCGTGGTCTGCAATTGGGCAGGGAACTACATCCCAATAGGGTATACTTTCCACTTTATTTGTTATTATCAGATCTATAAGAGTCCTAGAATTAGGGGTTATGCAGGTCGGTTTTGTCACTATTTGTGTTAACTTCACAGTGTTGATCACCCTTTTCATTTTGTTATCTGCTGAGAGCAAGTCATCATTAAAATCACCAAGTATGTATATGGGTTTATGGCGCACACAGATATTTCTGAATGTTTCTAGCAGATGATTGAATGAACTGGTAGGTGCTCTAGGGTGACGGTAAACACACCCTACAATGAAAGATGGAAGTTTCCGATACTGCACAGTGATCCATAGATCTTCGAGCCCCTCAGTGTTTTCTAAACCTGTGGTTATTTCTGATACATTAAGATAATTTCTAACATAAATACAAACCCCACCCCCTCGGCCATGGTCATTGCAAAATATTTTAAACTCTGGGATATTCATTAGACGATACCGAACACAGGAAGAGATGGGAAAGATCAAAATCTCGTTGCAAGAGGCAAGAAGGTTAAATGAGGAAAGAAATGAAGAAGAGAAAAAAAAATTTCATTTCAGAGTTCTTCCAGACAAAGGGGAGATAAAGAAGATGATGACAGAAGATTAGGGGATGGGGCCTCATTAAGATTGTTATACACAAATGCTGTTGGATTAGCTGGTAAGACAGTAGAATTAAAAGATAGGATTCACAACAGTAAGGCAGATATAGTAGCAATTACAGAGACTAAGTTGAGTGAGGACATAAACAGCGTCATAGTTCTTCCTAAGGGCTTCAGAATATTACGGGTTGAAAGATCTGAGAGGACTGGTGGAGGGATAACACTGCTCATAAGTGAAATGATTCAAGTTGAAGAAATAAACTTGGCTTTAGAAATTGAGTTCAAGGAATTTCTTGTTGCTCGCATAAATACTGGGTCAAAAAGCATTATAATAACTGTTGCATATAACCCACCAAGGAACCAGAATAGGCTAGAAGTTTATGAGGAAAGTCATATAGGTACTATTGAAGTCATAAACTCAGTTGTTAACATGGCACGGGAGAGAAAATGTAGGATTTTGATTATGGGAGATTTTAATCATAAAGAGATAGATTGAATAAATCTTGACCCACACAGTGGTGAGGACTCATTCGGAGCAAGATTCCGAGATTACGTACAAGGAAATTTCCTACACTAACAAGTAATAGAACCAATGAGGGCCAAGGGTGGGGATGAGCCATCACTACTCGATCTAGTATTCACAGATAATGTGTTGGATATTGAAAAAAATGAGTATGAACCACCAATTGGAAAGAGTGACCACTGTGTGTTGTTGATGGAGTATATCATTGAAGATATTCTGCCTGAGAGTAGAGGCACTGAGGATATGAGGAGGAACTATCCGAAAGGAGATTACATCAAAATGAATGAGCTTTTTGCAGTTATTGACTGGAGAACCTTATTTTACAACAAATCTGTTCAAGAAATGTATGACATCTTTTGTGAGACATATGGGAAGATAGTTGATTGCTGCATACCTGTCACCAAAGTAGGTGTAATTCATACCAGAGAGAAAAGGTTCGATAATGACTGTAAAAGAGCTAAGGAGTGGAGAGACAAATGCTGGAAAAGGTATAGGAGGAGAAAAAACATAAATGCCTGGCAAACCTACAAAAGAGCAAGAAATGACTACCTAAGTAAAAGAAGAGAGGCAGAGAGAGACTATGAGAGGGACATCACAAGGAAGGCTAAAGAAAATCCCAAGCTTTTCCACAGATTTATCAGAGGAAAACTGAAGGTAAAAGAACAGGTTTTAAAGCTTAAGAGATCTGGAAGAGATCCTCAAAGAATTGAACAAGGAGTTTCTGTCAGTATTTACAGTAGAAAATACCCCACCCCCTCAGATTACAGAGATAGAAGCTCAAGGGCGGGGATTAGAGAACATCAACCTTACAGCCACAGAGGTATGCAAAGCGCTGATGGAGTTAGATGTTCATAAGGCTACAGGTCCTGATGATATATCCCCTCATGTACTTAAAAAATGCGCAAACCCAATATCAGTGGCACTAAGTATCATATTTAAAAAGTCACTGTAGTCAGGGGAGATTCCAAGATGCTGGAAACAAGCAAACGTGATACCTATCTTCAAAAAGGGAAGGAGGGATACGGCTCTGAACTATAGACCAGTTTCCTTGACCAGCATAGTTTGCAAAGTTATGGAGAAACTACTAAGGAAACATATCTCTCTTCACTTGGAATCCTTCAACTTTTTGTCAGTGAGGCAACATGGCTTCAGAGAAGGTAGATCAAGAGCAATAAACTTATTAAAATTTTATGATGAGGTAAGCCGAATCTTACAGGAAAGAGAGGGCTTGGCAGATTGCATATTCCTAGACTTCCAGAAAGCGTTTGACACTGTTCCACATGGGAGACTTATTAGGAAGCTGCAATCAATGGCTAGAATAGGTGGAAATGTCTTGGAATGGATAAAAACTTACTTAGAAGGAAGGGAACAGAGGGTTAGAGTAAGACACTCAGTGTCTGAATGGAGAAGAGTTAGTAGTGGAGTTCCACAGGGTTCAGTTTTAGAGCCACTTTTGTTCCTTGTATATGTAAATGACCTACCAGAGTCTGTAAATTCATTCATGAATATGTTTGCAGATGATACAACGATTGTAAAGAAAGTAGGAAACGAGAGCAATGGTAGAGAACTTCAGGAGGATCTAAATAGTCTGCATGAGTAGTCAGACAAGTGGCTAATGAAATTCAATACTTCAAAATGTAAGGTAATGAGAATAGGTACAAGTGCAAGAAGGCCCAAGCTTGACTACTCGGTTGCTGGAGTACAACTTCAAGAGACAGAAAATGAGAGAGATCTAGGAGTAAACATACTAGCAGATTTGTCTCCAGAAATACATATAAATGGCATAGTAAGGGCAGCATATGCATTCTTATCAAATGTAAGGGTAGCCTTCAGGCACATGAACAAGGAAATGTTCAGAAATATTTATGTAACCTATGTGAGGCCAAAACTCGAATATGAAGCCCCCTTTTGGAATCCGCAATTGAAAAAGCACATAGCTAAGCTTGAAAAAGTTCAAAGACATGCCACGAAACTGGTGCCAGAAATACGTAATCTCAGTTATGATGAGAGGCTGAGGGAATTAGAATTACTATTACTGGAAGCTAGAAGAGTGAGGGGGGGATATGGTGACAGTCTTTAAATTCCTTCATGGTTATGATAGAGTGGATAGGGATCGATATTTTGATATGGCAGGCTCTAGAACTAGAGGTCATAGTTTGAAGCTTCGTAAGAAAATTTCTTTGCAGGATGTAAGGAAATACTTTTTCAGTGTAAGAGTAGTTGATAATTGGAAATCGCTAAGCAAGGAGGTAGTTAATGCTATCTCAATCCATAGTTTTAAGGAGAGGTATGATAAGTATCACTAAGTATAAAATGGAACCGATGAGGAGACAGGAAGATACGATTTTGGGGCTCTTTCCCGTAAACACAATTAGGTAATCACACACACACACACACACACACACACACACACACACACACACACACACACACACGCACACACACACACACACACACACACACACACACACACACACACACACACACACACACATATATATATATATATATATATATATATATATATATATATATATATATATATATATATATATATATATATATATATATATATAAATATACGCAGTATATATATATATATATATATATATATATATATATATATATATATATATATATATATATATATATATATACAGTATATATATATATATATATATATATATATATATATATATATATATATATATATATATATATATATATATATATATATATATATATATATATATTTATATATATATATATATATATATATATATATATATATATATATATATATATATATATATATATATATATGTACATATACATATATATATATATATATATATATATATATATATATATATATATATATATATATATATATATATATATATATATATATGTATATATATATATATATATATATATATATATATATATATATATATATATATATATATATATATATATATATATACATATGAATCATTTTTACCCCGACCGGGACTTGAACCTAGGACTTATAATTACTAAGCCAAGGCACTACCAACTACACCACAGAAGGTTAAAAGGAAATAGACCTTTTCACATTTGTAATGTGCTTATTTGGTTATTGTTGGTCCTGAACGAGGTAGTTAGTTGAATTAAACGCGAAACAAAACAACGGGTGAGGTTGGGGGAAACTGTAATATGAACATAGTCTCATTCATATAGAAAGTGTTCATTCCTAGTATAGCAGATATAAACTATAAGGTCTGTTTCCTTTTAACCTTCTGTGGTGTAGTTGGCAGCGCCTTTGCTTAGCAATCATAAGTCCTAGGTTCAAGTCCCAGTCGGGGTAAAAATGATTCATGTTTTCACATATGTAATGTGCTTATATAATGTGCCCTGTGGTGGCGGGCAGTGCCCTGTGGTGGGGGGCACAGCATCAAAGAATAGCCCCAACGTATTCCCTGCGAGTCGAAATAGGCGACTAAAAATAGACATGGCTGGGGGACTAGGAATCCCCCCCCCTTGTATTAACCTCGTGCAAGACATCAAAGAAGAAGGGGACTAGAGGGGAGAATAACTTCTCCCCAAACTCTAAATTTGGGGTGTCTAAATGTGCGTGGTTTTAGTACGATAGAGAGGAAAAGATGTGAGATTGGATATATGTTTGGTAAGAGGAGGATGGATGTATTGGCATTGTGTGAGACGAAGATGAAAGTTAAAGAAGTGGCATTTGGTAATGTGACAGGTAGGGTGTCTGGGGTTGAAAGGGGGAGAGTGAGAGAAGGTGTGGCATTATTGCTGAGTGAATGGATGGTAAATAAGATAGTGGAATGTAAAGAAGTGTCATCGAGGCTGATGTGGGTTAGGGCTATGATAGGTAGGGAATGTTGGGCTTTTGTTAGTGCATATGGGCTAGGATGTGAGAGAAGTGAGGAAGAGAGGGATGAATTCTAGAATGAGTTAACTAGGAATGTGGATGGTCTGAGTAGAAGGAACTATGTAGTTGTGTTGGGTGACTTGAATGCCAGAGTGGGTGATAGAGAGGTAGAAGGTGTTGTAGGAAAGTATGGGGTACCAGGTGAGTATGAGAGTGGCGAGAGACTGTTAAATATGTGTGTGGAGCAAGAGTTGGTGATAGGTAATAGTTTTTTCAAGAAGAAGTTAATAAAGAAGTATACATGGATGAGAGTGGCAAATGGAAGAGTGAGAGAAAGAGCATTGATGGATTATGTGTTGGCAGCAAAGAGCATGATTGGTAGAGTGACAGATGTGCATGCATTCAGGGGTATGGCTGCTGGGATGTCTGATCATTTTTTGGTTGAAGCAAAGTGGTAGTAGCAAAAGAGTGGGGAAATAGAGTGGGGGGATGTAGAATGGAAATAGTGAAGGTGGAAGAGTTGAAAAAGCCAGAGAAGAGACTGGAATATCCTGACAGGTTGAGAGTGGCATATGACAGGTAGAAAGAAAGAGAAGTTGGGGAGTTAGAGGATGAATGGGGGTTGATGAAAGAAGGTTTTGTGGGACATGGAAGTGATGTGTGTGGAAAGAGGTTTGTTGGAGGTGGCATGAGGAGGGGTAGCGAGTGGTGGACAGAAGGGGTGAAAATGAAGGTGGAAGAAAAAAAAGAGGGCTTTTGAGGAATGGCTGCAGTGTAAAAGTAGGGAGAAGTATGAAAGATATAGGGAGAAAAATGTGGAAACCAAGCGGAAGGTAGAGGAAGAGAAGAGCTTGGCAAATGTTAGGTGGGGACAGGATTTTAGTAAGTCATATGAGGAGAATAAAAAGTAGTTTTGGAAAGAAGTGAAAAGAGTAAGGAAGGGTGGATCGGAGATGGAAGAGACAGTGAAAGATGTGAATGGACAGATGTTAAGAGGGACCGATGCAAGGAAAAGATGGGGAGAATATTTTGAGTGCTTGCTGAATGTTGAGGAAGATAGAGAGGCAGCTAGAGTAGCAGTGGGGGATGTTCAAGTGCCAGTAATGAGAGATGAAAATGAGAGAGAGAGATTACAAGAGAGGAGGTGAAAAGGGCATTGTATGAAGCAAAAGCAGGTAAAGCACCTGGAATGGATAGTGTGAGAGCGGAGATGTTGAAAGATGGGGGTGTGACTGCATTGGAATGGTTAGTGAGAGTGTTTAGTATATGCTTTATGTTGTCAATGGTGCCAGTGGAATGGGTGATTGCTTATATAGTGCCCCTATACAAAGGTAAGGGAGATGTGTATGAA
>JAXCGZ010006815.1:20000-25393 GCA_037179515.1 Halocaridina rubra
GTGATTGATTTTGCAGTGGCATTTGATCTGGCATTGGTCAACACATTCTCTGAGAATAAGGAAAACATATTGATTACATACAGTAGTGGTGGAAGAGAGAGCCAGATAGATTTATTGTTGTGTAGGAGAGACCATCTGAAGGAGATTAGCAACTGTAAAGTAATAAATGGGGAGAGTGTAGCAGTGCAACATAGGCTAGTAGTAACTGATTGCAGGCTCAGGAAATGTAGGAAAAGTAAGAAGCTGAGGATGGACCCAAAGATAAAGTGGTGGAGAATGAAAGATGCAGAGCTGAGAGCTATGTTTAAGGGAAGAGTGTTGGAAGCGATAAGGTTGCATGAAGATGTACAAGAATGGTGGGCAGAGAATAGTAAGGTGATTTTGAGGGTTGGTGAGGAGGTACCTGGAAAGTCATCAGGAAGGAAACCCCCAAATGATAAAGAGTCATGGTGGTGGAATGAGGAAGTGCAAGAATGGGTGAAGAACAAGAAAGAAGCTAAGAAAAAGGCAGATTTATCAGGCATGGAGCAGGATAAAGAAGAGTACAAGCAGGCAAAGAAGGAGGCAAGGAGAGCAGTAGCAAAAGCAAAGGCAGAGAAATTGAATGAAGTCTATGAAGAGCTGGAAACACCAGAAGGAGAGAAGAAAATATGGCGAATTTCCAAGGCTCAAGATGCTGCAACCAAGGACTTGACCCAAGTAAGACAAATAAAGGATAACTATGGAGTAGTTCTAGCAGAAGAGGATGAAATAAAAAGCAGATGGGAAACTTATTTTGAAGGATTACTAAATGAAGAGAACCCAAGAGCAGTATTTGAAGATGGACTTCCAAATGAAGCAGTTACAACAACAGTGACTAGAAGAGAGGTAGAGCGGGCAGTAAGGAAAATGAAAAATGGAAAGCCAGCAGGACCTGATAAGATGCCAATGGAGGTATGGAAGAGTCTTGGAGAGGAAGGCATAGATATCTTGTGGGACTTAATGCAAAAGATCTTTAGTCAGGAAAAGATGACAGAGGAATGGAGAGGAAGTTTAATCATCCCAATCTATAAAGGGAAGGGAGACATTCAGGAGTGTGGAATCTATAGAGGCATAAAGTTGTTAAGTCATACTATGAAGATATGGGAAAAGATCATGGAGAGGAGACTCAGAGAGGTAACGACAATTGGGGATGAACAGCTTGGCTTCATGCCTGGAAGAGGGACAGTGGATACCATATTTGCCTTGAGACAAATGATGGAAAAGGATCTGGAGAAACAGAAAGGACTGCATATGGTCTTTATTGACCTGGAAAAGGCATATGATCGAGTACCACGTCAAGAGGTGTGGAGGTGTATTAGAGAAAAGGGAGCCCCCGAGAAATATGTAAGAATCATCTAAGATATGTATGAGAGGGCAGAGGCAAATGTTAAGAGCAGTGTGGGCTTGATGAAAAGTCTCTCAGTAAATGGTGGTCTGCATCATGGGTCTGCTTTGAGTCCATATCTATTTGATCTGGTCTTGGATGTAGTAACCCAGGGTATTAGAGATCAGTCTCCGTAGTGTATGCTCTTTGCAGATGACATTGTTCTGTGTAGCAACAGACGAGAGGTAGTGGAGGAGAAGCTTGAGGAGTGGAGAAGAGTGATGGAGGATGGAGGACTGAAAATCAGCAGGAAGAAGACAGAGTACTTGAGGTTGAGAGATGACGAGGATGGGGAGGTCAATTTGCAGGGGAAGGTGTTGAAAAGAGTTGAAAAGTTCAAGTATTTGGAATCAGCAGTAGCAAAGGTTGGTGACCTAGAGTCAGAAATAACCCACAGAATGCAAGTGGGATGAAAGAACTGGAAGAAAGTGTCTGGGATGCTGTGCGACAGGAGAATAGGGATTAAGTTGAGGAGTAAAGTGCATAAGACAGTTGTGAGACCTGCGATGATGTATGGAGCAGAGACATGGGCAATAAAGAAGACACAAGAGAAAAAACTGGATGTGGCAGAGATGAGGATGTTGAGATGGATGTGTGGGGTGACAAGAAGAGATAAGATCAGAAACGAGTTAATTAGAGGTACCTCAAAAGTTAGAGAAATATCAGATAAGATACAAGAAAGTAGACTAAGATGGTATGGCCATGTCGTTAGGAGGGATGAACAGTATGTTGAGAGAAGGGTGATGGAAATGGATATACAGGGTAGGAGAAGGAGGAGGAGACCAAAGCAAAGGTGGATGTATTGCATCAATGACGACCTGAGGTCTAAAGGATTGTTGGGTGATGAGGTATGGGACAGAAACAAATGGAGAAAACTGGCCAGAAACACCGACCCTACAAAAAAGTGGGAAAAGATGTAGATAGAAGAAGGAAATCCTTAGCTGACGTTTTAAAGGCACCTGACGAGTTGTGTGTTCCGCAGGCACTCCTCGAGTTACGTATTAAAGGGCAATTTTCACAGTATCGCGAAATGAGCAGAGGAGGATATATCTCAATGTGAGGAAAGAGGACGTGCTCGAGGTGATGAGAGTGAGGTAAAAGTGAGGAAAGGGGAGATGCTTGGGTTGAGGTTAAGGGGAGGTGAGGAAAGGGGAAGTGCTTCGGGTGAGGTTAAGGTGAGAAAAAGGGAAGTGCTTAGGGTGAGGTTAAGGTGAGGAAAGGCGAGGTGGTAGAGGTGATGAGAGGTGAGGTGAAAATGAGGAAAGGGGAGGTGCTCAAGGTGAGGAAAATGAATACTAGGTGATGAAAGAAGAGATGCTTCCAGTAAGGAAATTGGGAGTTCTCAAGGTAAGGAGAGGTGAGGTATATAAAGTGAGGAAAAGGTATGTCCTTGAAGTGAGGAAATGGGAGGTGCTTATGCGGTGAGGAAAAGGGGTTACTCGGAGTAAGAGATGATGTTCATGTATTTTCAAGGAGGATCTCAAGTGAGGAAAGAGATCTTACGTCAATGATAGATGAGATACAAAAGGGAGGACACAGGAGTTGAGAGTGAAAAGGAGACGAAATGGCAAATAAAAACTTACAAAGTTAAGAAAATTTAAATACAATATGAATATTGGAAAGAATTTATAAAGGAACAGACACCATAAGAACCTAAAAATTTACATATAAAAAGATACGGGCATTTTAGAAGTGATTATGATGTGGAGGGAAATTCGAAATTTAAACTCGGTAACTATATAGACAACACAATCACTTAGTTGATGATTAAGACTTCCAAGAGAGACTGTATGACCCTCGGCAATTATAAACTACAAAATAATAATGAATGTTATTCAACTTACAGGAATATAGATGGAAGCATAGCACATGATGAAGACTTTCCAAGAGGAATATACTGTATGGTCCTCTGCAATGCTAGTTCAACTGTTGAACAAACAATAATGAGTGAGAGTACATAACTTACAACAATAAATTGACTTGCACTCACACCCGCCATAGGGAGTATTTTGTAGTTGTGGAGGATATGGTGAGTGATGCTTAAGGCAAATCTTACAAGGTTAAGAAAAGCGGCCTTGGTCGATGTTCAATGACTGTAGCAACGAAGAGACAAAATGGGGAATTCTCGAGAGTTGTGAATAGTATCGGGGTTGGGGTATGGAAGCATTAAGTATATGCAGACCAACATTACTGAAAGGAAAAAAAAAGAGGATGAAGTAAATATTCCAAGTGAGACATGGTAAACATTTGCTAGTTTTTTTTATGTGAGAAGGGGCTCAGGCTTGAGGATATGAAAAAAGCTGTGGGTATCTATTTAAAATTAATAATATCAACCAGCGTATATATGGGCACAGAGGCATGAATGGTGCACACCGCATTACACAAGATACGGGGGAGGCGCCATTACTCAAAGTTTGAAATGACAGAGGCTTGGCAAAAGGGTCTTCAAGTACTAAAGGGTGCAATTTGATGTTGGGGAGTCAAGTGAAAAGTAAGGGAGAAGAACCGGCATTAGGGCACAGAATCATGAAGTACAGAGACCGTAGCAATACAAGAGAGGAGGGAGGGAGGAGTGGCTACTTCAAGTGAGAAAAGAGAGGTGTGGTAAGGAAAGAGATTTGAAGCAAAGTGGAATCAAGTCTAAAGTTGAGGAGGTACAAGTGAGAGGGAGAGAAATGTATTTCGTAGTAGCATAAAGTGAGAGAATAGGGAAGATACCTCATGTGAGACTAACCAGAGCGCCTGTTAGAAAAGTGAGCACCCCAGTGTAAGAAAAAGAGGAGGGACTTGCAAAGTGAGAGAAAATGGGAGGTTTTCAGAAAGAGAGAAAAGAGAGGAACCCCGAGTGAGGAAAAGAGGCGGGCGGGACTTACCAATAGACGATAGGGTGGGACTTGCTAAGTGAGGTAAAGAGAAGGGATTTTCTCAGTGAGAGAAAAGGGTGGGACCTAAGATGTGAGGAACGGCAAGGTGAGGGGGCGATACAATTGAAGGTAGGTGGGGGGTGGAGTGTATTTTTATTCTATTTATTCAGATAACTGTACATGGGGACATGTGCACATGGGCACTCCCAGTCATATTGCAGTTGAAAAACATTACAATCTATTTGGTTAAGTATAAATAACATATTAATAGAATTTTCAATTAATTTTAAATATCATCGCAAGTAATTAATAATAAAATATAGTGTAATAATTGAAGAGTAATTGAAGAGTAATTTGTAACAATATTTTCAATAGCCCTTTTTGAGTGCTGTAAATTACATTTCACTTTTCAACAGTACTACTGCAGATACTTTGAAGCAGAAATAGAATAAAAATTTTCAGGTTAGAATAATAAGTAGGTACATATGCATATGCATGCATTAATTAGATGAGCAATATAAACACCACTGGGGCTTCATAGTCATACATATCAAGGAGAGAGAGAGAGAGGAGAGAGGAGAGAGAGAGAGAGAGAGAGAGAGAGAGAGAGAGAGAGAGAGAGAGAGAGAGAGAGAGAGAGAGAGAGAGAGAGAGAGAGAGAGAGAGAGAGAGAGAGTTTGTGGTATTCATTTCAGCAAAAGGAGTTATTTGTCCTTACCACAGATAAAGACGCATCCATGCATACTCATACACATCATTGTCATCTGAGGGTAACACAGCAAAGGAAAGTGCATGTAATTAATCGCATATACGTACACATATAAACCTGAACATACATACATACATACACATAAACACAGTGCCATATAATGGAAGATAAATTTGGAAGGAAAAGGAGAAAGACTGAAAGCCCTTCCCCTTCTCTACCCTTCAAATTATGTACATGAGAGAGAATTACGTCAATTAATCCATTATCACTATTATCACAACTATTGCTACCACCATCATGATTATTATTATTATTATTATTATTATTATTATTATTATTATTATTATTATTATTATTATTATTATTATTATTATTATTATTATTATTATTATTATTATCATCATCACCATCATTA